>OX424572.1:148661121-148812120 GCA_949152435.1 Gastracanthus pulcherrimus | reverse complement strand
TGAAGGTTAAGTAGTTTTGCGTCCGAATATATCGGTTTAGATGTCTTGTTAAGGTTAGGAAGCAAATGGACTACATAATTAATAGCCTTTGGTTTAAGGTATCCAAGCTCTGTTGATCTGGTGCGAGCTTTTTTTAGAAGCTCGAAGATTGGCTTTGGATAAATGGGCCATAAAGAGATATTCGAGGAGGAAGTATGAGCAGAAGCTTCAAAATCTCCAAATGCTGCAGCAGCTGAGAAGGATGGTTTCTGTAGGCGAGTGCTTATTAGATAGTCGCGAGTGCTGGGTGCCTTAAATAAAACAACTACGCTGCGTTTCTTGTGATGTGGGAGGTACTGCGATGTGGGATAAGGTTTAATTGCACAGAGATGTTAACATTTGCCCCAGCAGTAGACAAGTTGACAGTAGATGGCATCGCTCCCAGTCGAGGGAACGGCTCATCAGACAATACATCGCCATCAACATGACTTAGACCAAACGCCCTGAGGACGGTGTGGGCAATGTCACGCGGCGCAAGAAGAATATCAGATGGAATACTTTACTAATTCTGCAGTATCTTTGAGCGCTGGAGAGGGGATATGTACTGCAGCTGCCCGCTCAGATGGTTGTTGGGAATACGCGTTTAGTGTACTGTTGATTGTGTCAACACGGGTGCCAAAGTTTTTAAATTGAGCATCATGTGCGTCAAGACGATTGTTAATGAGTGATAAATCGTGGGAAAACGCTCTTCCTGCGTTTTTCGAAATTATGTGAGTTGCTGTACTTGATCATGTTTGAGTGATGAAATTTCAGCGGAGAGACGCTTGTACATCTGGTCAAACAATGTAGCAAAGTCGATTGGAAACTCTGATTGGATGGGTGCGTTTTCTGTAATCGATGTGGTGCCGATGTGTGCTTGTGTTGTTTTTAGTTGTAAAGAATGACCAGCATTCAATGGCGTAGTTATTGATGATGTTGGTACAGTAGTGGATGATGTATTTGGTGAGGATTGGTTTTTATTCAATTCATTATTGTGGAACGAGAATGTACCGGTTATATTCGGTGGTTAATTAGTCATATATTGATAGTTGAGCAACGACGTACCTGCGGAAACAGTCGTATGTGGCATAAGTGAACCATTTATCTGATTAATAGAATTATTATTATTATTGACATTGATAGGAGACATAGTTACACGGTTGGATGTCTTTTGGAATGCTAAAAAGCGTGTTTGCTTCACTGCTTCGCTCTCCGCGTAGTAACATACTGCCTAGCACAGCCGGTGTGAAAAATAGCGTTACATGTATCACAGACAGCTATCTGGTTTACCGTTTGGCTTTGGCATCTAGCACAGAGGGGCATTCGTGCGAATTTCGAAATAAAATGAAGAATAAAAAAAATAAAGATAAGGTAAAACTAAACAAACATAAAACTTAAGTTAAATTTTAGAGGTAGAACTAAAAACGCTTAATTGTAAATAAAGTTTTGATTATAGGCTACTGGAGAATTTATCGACTAGTGGAAAAGCTCCTTAATAAGATTGTAGAGATCATGTGATTGGTAATGGTTGCTGGAGTTACTCCATAATACTATAGGTTACAGATAGACAATCATGTCGTAGATAACACACGTAGTAGTATAGCTATCCATAAAAGCAAGTGGACGAGCACCTTAATAAATGCGAGTGCGGTTGCATGATATACATAACATTTTCTTAAATAACATACATGTATTGCCATCTAGTGGTAGGTCTGATTACTAATGAGTGTAGTTGATGTACAATATTCTAGATTACAATAGATTACAATACTGTAATCTAGATTACAATAAAATAACAGCACTTTTTGCAATAATAAGACAACAAAATTTCATTTTCAATTAAATTTTTAAATTAATTCTTAAATATGTACTTGAAAAATTAATAATATCATTTAGTCAAATGTAAGAAAAACGATAATAATAATAATAATAATAATAATAGTAAAAATTATACTTTAATTTATAAATATTATTAACGTTATTTTTTTTATACTTAATCGTTGTGTCAGGATCAATCCCAAGAATATTTCAGAATCATATGAACCTGAAAGATTATTGATATTAATAAATATATATTGGTTCTATTGTAGTGCAGAATTAATAACAGACATTTGAAATTTTATATACATTGTCCGGATCAGAACTATATATATATATATATATATATATATATATATATATATATATATATATATATATATATATATATATATATATATATATATATATATATATATATATATATATATATATATATATATATATATTAGCTGTGTAAAAACAATTGAAGTAACCATCTCTCACAGCTTCAAACAACGACCATTTGACGCTGGCTATCGCTATATAAGGATATACTCTATGTAGCAATCGAACATTCTTTGACAGTTTGCGATGCTTACCGTTACGGCGGAGTTCCTATCCCAATAGATTAAATTTAATTATCTTTTATTTTATTCTTAAATTACATATTGTAACGAGCCGCGTATAATTTGCGAACGAGAAGGCGTCTCATGCCCGCACACGGCAACAGGTGGGAAGACTAGAGCGGTGGAGCGGGAGAGGGGGGGGGGGGGAGACGCGGCCGGAGAGACGAAGAAAGCCATTACTGCTCGAATCCTCGCCGCCATCTTGAGAGATGCCAACAGGGACGCTGATTCTCGGTCGCTCGAGGGAACGCGCAGTACACAGCTCGGCGAAAAGAGTGCAGTACGGGGCCGTGAAAGAGGAGTGGTTGCAAAATCACACTACCACGAGTCCCACACAGTGAGTGGAAGGGCTGCCTTCGAAGCGGCGTACATGCAGCAAGCAGAGAGAGAGAGAGAGAGAGAGAGAGAGAAGCGAAGCAGAGAAGCTTCGACTGCGGCGTACCGTTGTCTCTAGCGCAACGCTCTAACAGATAGAGGTAAGGGCTAGCCCAGGGATAATCACGTACGTGTGTAAGGGCCACACTACATATAGTGTGCCGTGCCCTCAGAATTTAAGGGCTCCGAATAGCCCGCGATAGTAGAAGTCCGCCCGTGTTCGTAACCCTCTCAGACTCCGGCGGCGTGTTCAGCAACGATCGTGCTGAACACGCAAGCGACGCTCGAGCTACGCGTTAGAATTAAATTCATTGTAAGTTTCTTGTTGTTATCGTCGTTGACAATTTTCTTATTTATTTACTTTCAGAATATATTAATATTTGTTTTTAAATCAGTGTGTCGTGAAATGCTCCTCGCATCGAGTTAGGCCAGCAAGCGAAGCTAAATCGCTATTCGCGTTGCGAGAGACTTAGCATTCGCGTTTTCGCGCTCCTTTTAGGTCGCGAAAACTAGTGTGTGTAGGAAGCTCCGCACACAGCCGAATCCTCGTGGATTCGGCATATACGTGAGAAAAACCTGCACAGCTACACCGGGCACGGTGGTCCTCGGCAAAATTCAACCGAAACGTGATTGCACTTTGGATTTTCCTTTTGCATATGATTTGAGGCCCTTTCAGGACCACATTTCAATAGAAACTAAAATCGAGGAATGAGCACTTTTTTTTTAATTCAATTTTGAAAATTTTTTATATGTAGTCAATGACGACATTTTTTTTCATGAGTAATCTAGAAATCTTATTTTTATTATAGTGTTTAACAATTGAATTATACATTAATTACATAATTACAGTACACTTTCTCGTGAATATGTACAGAAGTGTATGTTACATTATAAATATAAATTTAAAATAATGTTTTTTTTTTCTGTTGAAAATATTATCGTGGTAAAAGTTAATATAAATCATATACTTTCAAAGTATTTTAAAAAATTAATTGAAACTGAATACTACTGGGCACTAATACATTCTATAAGTACCTTATAAGGATGAAAATGTGTATAGCAATATACCTTCAGTCAAGATCAAAACCATTTGTAAACAAAGCGTATATATGTGTCGCGTATATTCGTGAGTGTGTTGTCGAGCATGTGTTTGTATATCTGAAAATTCCAACGATGTTAGTGTACAATAATTCAGTCAGTCCTTTTGTAGCAGTCTATTTAACACCATGCCGCCGATTATTATAAAAAATCACGCGCGTACTCATGAAGAAAATCGCTGTATTATTTGCTTACTTTGTTGGGATAAAAGTAAACGGATTATTGACATAACATCAGCTTTGAGAGATAAAATATGTAAACTGTTTAAAAGTTATGACGAAAAAAATGAGTGCCTTCCAAAAGTAGTGTGTGCATCTTGCAAGTCCAATTTATACTGTAAAAATCTCGACGAAAAAAAGATCTCGCCAATAGATTTTTCGCAATATAGGTTGAAGAAAGATACAAGATCAAATGCAAGTGCAAAGTGTAATTGTTTTTTTTTGTGAACGAGCAAGAAAGAATGGCAAGGACAAAGTTATTCCCAATAATGTTTTTGGAACTCAACGTAAGTCTCAGCTGAATGAAGAAAAAAAAAGAAAACCTCCGGTTATGAAATGCCGCTCAAAATGTTTTTCTAAAATACATGCAGGTAAAAGTCATATTTATAGAAAAGCTACTGTAGTACGCAAAATTTCAAGCTGTGTTACTTCACTAGATTTGAAATCTAAAGAACAGATAGCTTCCAATTTGTTAAAAAAAGTTCTTAAGGAGAAAGGTGAGTCAAAGTCAGTGAAATTATCGCAACAGCAAGGGGGGCAGCATCTTCAAATGACAATAGGAAAAGTAAAAAAACCAAAAGAAACTTTATTTACTGTACAAGACTTTCAAAATATTAGAAATACATTTAATTTAAGTTACAAAGTTACTAGTGCCATTGCAACAGCGATTCGCGTAGCAGCGAAAAATTCTAAAATTATTGAATCTGATCTAAAGAGAAAATTATTAGATAATAATCACATTTTGGATCACCTATTCGATCGTAAAACTTTTGATTTTACTCATGTAAAAGGGGTTGATGTTTCTAATAACTGGGAGCATGTAGTGTATTGTACTAATTTAAAAGAACTGATTGAATTTGTAACGGAGTCACGTGGTATTGAGGCAAAGCATTTAAAATTTGGTATTGATGGTGGAGGCGGTTTTTTAAAAGTTTGCTTGAGTATACAATCGACACTTAATAGTTTACCACAAGAGAATGCAAAAAAACGCACTCGACAGTTGTACAGTGATGGTGTAGCAGCAAAAAAATTAGAAAATTCTAGTGTAAAAAAATTGTTTATTATAGGTATAGCTCCATGCATTCAAGAAAATTATGAAAATGTCACACAACTATGGTCGGAATTAGGGATTAATGATTTTGAAGGAACCGTTGCTACAAATTGAAAACTCGCGAATATTATTGTCGGTATAATGACTCACTCGAGTATGTATCCATGTTGTTGGTGCTATGCAAACAAAAACAGTCTCCACGTCATTAGCGAATACCGTACTGTAGGTAACGCGCTCCAATATTACATTGAATGGTGTGATGCAGGTAAACAGAGACATAATGCTAAAAACTTCAAAAATTGTATACACCCACCCATTATCAAAACAAATAATGATAGATTAATTTTAGATGTAATTCCTCCGCCAGAACTCCATTTGTTACTAGGGGTTGTCAATACATTGTATTCACACATGTTTAAAGAATTTGAAAAGGAAGCCAATGATTGGGCAGAGCACTGCAGTGTTCAGCGTGAAATGACTCACGGAAGTCCTTCTTTTAAAGGAAACAGTTGTAAGATATTGTTAAATAATATCGATTTCTTGCGATCCAACCGTAACCTGATTGTTTGAAATATGTGGATGTATTTGAAAAGTTCAAAACCGTTGTTGACTCTTCCTTTACTGTTTCTTTAAATCCGAAATTTGTTGAATATATAGATGCGTTCAAAGATGCGTATCTATCTTTAGGTATATCTGTAACACCGAAAGTCCACGCATTTTTTTTTCATGTAAAAGAATTTTGTGTTGAACATAATCTCGGTCTCGGGTTTTATAGTGAGCAAGGTATGGAAGCAGTGCATTATGATTTTTCCAAAACATGGGCTAAGTATAAAGTATCAAAAAACATCCAGATTATGCAAATAAATTATTAAGAGCAGTCTGCGAATATAATTCACAACACATTTGAAATGTTCTTATGCTTATTAATCTTATTATACTTTCATTGCAGCATAAATTGTGATTATTTCTGTATATATTTGCGAGAAAGTGTACTGTACATATGTAATTAATGTATAATTCAATTGTTAAACACTATAATAAAAATAAATTTTCTAGATTACCCATGAAAAACAATTTTCGTCATTGACTACCGATAAAAAATTTTAAAAATTGAATTAAAAAAAAGTGCTCATTCTTCGATTTTAGTTTCTATTGAAATGTGGTCCTGAAAGGGCCTCAAATCATATGCAAAAGGAAAATCCAAAGTGCAAACACGTTTCGGTTGAATTTTGCCGAGGACCACCGTGCGGGGTAAGGCTACAGCGGCGAATCACCGCGGGCCGACTCAAAGGTAAGCGCTGCGGTAAGTCGCGCACACGCGTTACGTGTGGCGTACGCCAACAGGTTATTAGCACAATTAATAACTAATTGGTATTAACAATTGAGCACCCCGTTATAATATATAATTGGAGAGACGAATTACCTTGGGGCCGCTGTTGACATAAGAAAATGGCGCAGTTAACAGGTAAATTCTAATTTTTCTAGCATTGTAGTATATCTATATACATACTCTATAATTGCGCCATTTTGGCAATCCACCAGAAGGCGTGTTTTTCAACTGCGGGCTCTTATTCACTTGGAAATTGCATGTTTTCTGACTAAAATGAGACTTGTAAAAGTCAATTCTGGCGAGGGTAAGGTATGTATTTAGCACGAGTCGGAGACGAGATCGCCGAAGACGCCCGAGACCGAGGCGTGTGCTGAATTCACCTCACTCCAGTCTGAAATAGCTTTCTCCGTATTTTTTTTTTTTTTTTTTTTCTCAACCAAGGCATGATACGGTCTTTTTATGTATGCGAGTTGGATAGAAAATTGTGCATTTTGAGCCGTGCACAACGCAGTTGATAATTCATTATTTCCCGCAAAAGTGGGAAATATAGTACATTGCGCAACAAGCGAATAAAGTTGACTTTATTCCGGTGTTGTATATAGAACTTTATTCCCGACTCAACCGTAATGGCCACGTTATTGACCGTAAAAGCTAGACAAAAGTAGCATATGATTCCTGCAAATCTATTATTTTCTGCAAATTTACTTTTTTACCGCATTTGCATTATTTAAAATTTAGGTTAAGTCGGGAATAAAGTTCTATATGCAACACGTGGAATAAAGTCGAGTATTCCCTCGTGTGAATACCGCCCTGGCTTCGCTTGGGCAGTAAACCCACCTACGGGAATAATCTTCAACTTTATTCCTTTGTTACATAATGTACTATTTTTACACTTTCGCCTTTTACAATTTTCTGCCTTACTTTCTGGCATAAAAAAGGCTTATTTCATGTCGGAGTTAAAAAAATACATTTTTCAAACTTAGAACATTAAAATGACTTTTATGGGTATTGGTAATTTAAATGTAGGTTTATTGCAATATACTGTGTTAATAAAAAGCTTTAAAATTAATTTAATTTTTTCAAATTTTGAGGTACTCAAAGTGCCCTTAAAAACTGAACTATATAATCAATTTTCTCAAGATAGCCGTATAAAAATTAAATAATTGAGGATGTCGGAGCTAAAAAGTGTTTTTTCTTTTAGTGGTTACTTTTGAAGTATAAAGTGCAGGGATAAATCAAGAGCAGAGCCGCGTAGTGCTCTTTATAATAAAGCTTTTGCATACATGCATACACACATGCATACACGCATACACACATACATACATACATGCCTACATGCATACATACATACATACATTTTTGAAAACCTTCATCGAATCTGAAAAGAAATAATTTATCATCCTTACAAAGCTTTCTCTTTGAGAAAGCAAAATTATCCAATATAACAAAAAGGAATCAAAAATAATTACGAAATTTCTTGTATTTAATTATTACTACTATTTTACTTTAAAGTAATTTTTCTCAATGCTTTATTTTCATAACTTCTACTTAAGGGTCAAACCACTAGAATTTTCAAAAAGTCGAAATTTTTTTTTTCGCTCAAAAGGTGTTTTAGGGTCTTAAAAATGATATACCAAAAGATGGATGGCGGAAAAGGTGTCTGAATGTCTAAATTTTCAATTCTGCCGCAAGGCTTCTCAGGTATGCCCCGAGCGCCTTTGTGATCACTGCGCGCGCTGTAATTTTAGAGTACGGAAGCAGGTATAATGGCAGTCGGCAGAGAATGGACTGTCTCCAGAATAGTCTAGAATGTTAAGAATTTACAAGCATGACCATAAGGGTCAGTATTAGCAATATACATGTGAAGATATAATATGATTTTACAGTACTAAAAACTTTAAACGCATTTTTCTCGAAACAACTTTTTTTAACCGTCCGGAAACATAACTCGAACAAATCTTCACCGATCAATCTGAAATTTTAGAAGTATATTCATAATTGCTTTCTCCAGTGGCGTACGTAGGATTCTATTTTTATATTACATAGTTTATTTTTATCAACAATTTTGTGATAATATTTTTCACAAAATTAAAAATTTTTTTTTCAGAAGTGCACCATGTTACGAAAAATGAATATATCGTAAAATAAATCCTACGTACGTCTCCTGCTGTTGTTCTATAGAATCGAAGATACTTTGGTTTTTTGTTCCAGGTCAAAAATTGCAGGAGTTAGGTTTCCGGCGGTGGACCCCTTATAAAAAAGGCACCGACGGAGAAATTCTGCGCTGCCGCCATTTTGTCGTGAATGAACTTGAAAAAAATATTTTCTGTACTTCATTAGTATTATAGTATTATAAATCTCATTTTACAGAATTTTGATTGATCTCTTTATTTCGCCAAAAAGCATTGCCGGAATATGCCGTTTTTTTCGTGCTCTACAGTGGTTTAACCCCTTAATCTACTTTTTAAATACATTTTTTATAAATCTATGTTGAGACCTATAGATAAAAGTTTAAATACTAATTTTGGCTCGGCAATAATTAGAATAAAATACATGATTTTGGTAGAAATAAAAAATTTAAAATTTAATTTAGCTATAAAATATTTTTAGAAACAAAAATAAAATAATATTTCAACATAGATCTCTAAGTTTTACTTAAAAAAAATACATACATTCAAGATTATCAAAATTCACCAATGCCTGTTGCGCAAAATGATAATCAAAATAATGTTCTTTTTTTCTGAACGTTTTCTGGCTGATCTGATATTTTAAAGGTGGTTTAGGGAGATTTTAACTAGTACAAACATGTTCTTTTTAGATATTATTATATACAAAAAAGAGAAAATGCATTTGTAAATGATTAACAGATTTTGATTTTTTCTGTAGCTTCTTCCCTTAACTTTGATCAAAATAATCATTATTTTCTTTAAAATCGTTTTTAATTTTTTGAAATACTGTTTAGCTGTTAATAAAAACTTATTTTATATAAATAAATGCACAGTTATACTTATTTTGAAAAATTACTTGTTTTGAATGTATCATACCTAAATTTATGACATTTTTTTGGTATAATACGTGTTATGGTATTTTACAGTAGAAAATCTCTAAACCGTTTCGGGAACCTAATCCTTATCCTGGCTGAAACCTGATAATTGGGATTCGCGTGCTTTGGTTCCAAATTATACGCTCGTCAGAAATGATCGTAAACTGTGATCGCGATGTTGCAAAAACAAATACGTACATGCTAGTTGTGTGGCATGTTACATCCGGAAAAATTTTACTGTAAAAATTCTTAAAGCTCCTCAAATCAAAATTATTAGCTGACCTGAATTTCTAGTTGAAATTCGACCAAATAAAGATACAGCTATTTTATTTAACTCAGATTATAGCAGTGTTCGGCAAATATTCCACCGCGAAATATTTTCGGATAGTTTTCTGTTTTCTGTAAATATCGAGAATAAACATAAAAATATCAATTTCTAAGTAATTTACACCATTTATTAAGCCGATATACGTGATTTAAAAAAGTGTCCGACGAAAGATCCGTTGGACACTTTTTTCGGATACTCAGTATTCGACGAACGTATTCGTCGAATACTTTTCTTGGATACTCGGTATTCGATCAAAGTATCCGACGGATACTTTCTTTGGATACATTTTTAAATCGCGTATATCGGCTTAATACATCGTGTAGAATGCTTAGAAATTAATATTTCGTTGTTCTTTCTCGATATTTAAAGAAAACAGAAAAGTATCCGAAAATATTTTGCGATCGAATACTTACCGAACTCTGGTCATTAGACCCCCAGGCTGAATTGTACTATCAGAATTTTTTCTTAAATTCTATAGTTATCCTCAGTCTTACTCGAATATTATTATAGCTGTTTATTCAAAGCACCTGCAACTTTGGTAAATGCGATGTAAATATATTATCTAAAAATCTATTCAGTATTATCAGTAGTATTTAATGCTTTGATTCATGCAACAATATAAATAGAATGATCGAGAAATTTCGCTGTCTACTCACGCAGGCACTCGATGGTTATGTTCCTTGTCGCACACGTATTGTTAAAAAACGAATGTCCCCTTGGCTAATGTTGGACTTAAAGAGTAAATGTAAAGTGCGCGATCAACTGTAAAATGCGCGAACCGGAATTCAAATTTACAATTGTTAAATGCATGTACACTCGACAGTTCGCTGGAATGCAATAGCTAGTCTATTTGTATGCTCTTGTTTATTGTCTTATAAATCACTCGTTAATCACTTGTTATAACGTTGAATAAAGCAGGATAGTAGTGTATCTTATTGTGCAGTGCACTAATTAAGCTAAATATATAATTTATATTTTTAAGACAAAGTGGTCACTAAAATTTAGTACTCACTGAAACATAACCTCTCGCCCACGTGTATTACATATATAAGCTAACACGATGTCACCATGTGCAGCATGTAAACACGAAATTAAGCACGAATTTAAGAAAGCATGGGATAACTATTACTTAGTAACTGTTACTTAGAAAATAGAAACGCCGTTTAACTGATTCTGTTTCCAATTAAGGATGCCGTTTACCTAAAAAATCGTCAAAAATATAGAAAAAAGAATAATTTTTTCAATTTTTATATATTGTCATACTACATACAGATAAGTATAACAATATGCCCCTAAAATAGCCCAAAATTGTTGTTTTCGAATTATACGACACTTTTAAGGATTTACAGAAGTTTGTTGAAAATCGATATCGTTTAGTTCTTATTTCCACGAAAGAGGAATATAGTCCTTATTTAACCTATTCAAAACAAGATGCCTATGGGGGAAGAACCTAAAAAGGTTAAATAACAGTTATAAAACTTCAGTAAATCGAAATTGAACTGCCAACAAAAAATTGAAACCTGTAAATATCATTTTTTACTCCTGTTTAATAAAACCTTCATTACTGAATCCATGATGCCTGGAACAAAAAAGGGTGGTTAAAAGGGGGGGGGGGGTGTTATTAGCCACTCTCCACCTAGAATGATTTGGACTTAAGCGTTCTTACACCACGCCCCCGTCCTCGCTTGGGCTGAACCCCAGGTATCGTATCCAAAGTAATTTGCGTCCCCGGAGCCTGCGTCGTGTACGCTATTTTTCGCGGCCTACCCCTTTTCCTCGGAGCTACGACTTTCGGTGGAGCGTCGCGCGTAGCTGATTTGGCTCGCAGAGTTACAACGAGTAACATGCGTCGGTGGTTGAGCTTCTTCGTCTGCAGGCATATGGACGGCTTGTTTCCCTAAATAACCTCTTTCAGCTGTCTTGCAGGGATTTTCTCGACGATCTCCCCTGCTTCGCCGATCAGCTGATAGGAGTTTGACCCGAGTTTGACTACTATTTTATATGGACCGACGAACTTCGACACATACGTAGCAGTGCGACTCTCTGACGCTGACGATTGAGCGCGTTTGTCTGTCCAAACCACGTCGCCGATCTCAAAACACGGATCTCGATGCTTGGCATCATAGTATTGCGCCTGTCTGACCTGCGCAGCGTCCTCGAGCGTTCACTAGCCAGCGCTCTTAACTTCTCCAATTCGCACACGCGATTGGTCCATGCATCAATCGCTTCACCCTGTAGCCTGTCAGCAGCAGCGGCTTCTTGCGATCAACATGCGACTGCGTCTTGGGTTGAGCTGGCTGGCGGTCGTAATTCAACATAGCAGGACTGACACTGGTCACACTATGATGTGCAGTGTTGTATGTGAACACTAGCTCGTGTAGGTGTCGGTCCTAAGGGCGATGATTTTCATCAATGTACGACGAAATCATCGTATGCACTGACCAATTCACACTCTCGACCGGATTGGCTTGTGGGTGATAGGGCGGAGTGGTCACGTGTCGTACACCGTACTACCCAAGAAAATCGTCTATCGTGCGAATCTTGACCCGATGCCGTTATCCGAGAGGAAGATTACTGGGAGGCATTCTTTCTCGGTTGGACTGTATCTGCGCTCTGCTTGTGTC
The DNA here is from genome assembly GCA_949152435.1 of Gastracanthus pulcherrimus. Taxonomy (NCBI): domain Eukaryota; kingdom Metazoa; phylum Arthropoda; class Insecta; order Hymenoptera; family Pteromalidae; genus Gastracanthus; species Gastracanthus pulcherrimus. Next base: position 148,799,609 of record OX424572.1, on the reverse strand, counting down.
ATAGTTCGACTCACGAACTCCAGTACGCGGTCTACTCCGTCAATTTTCTGAACCAGCACAACGTCCAAACCCGTGCTCTACGAGTTTGTATTATGAATTCTGCGTCGAATTTTTGTTGATGCAGAATCGGAGCGCTCGCAATAAGCGATTTCAGGTTTTTGAACGTAGCCTGCTGCTCTTCACATCACTCATACCTATGATTCTTATTCGCTAGCCGGGTTTGCTGCTCGGCGAGGGTGACGAAATTATTTAAGAATTTCCTGTGCCACGAGGACATTCCTATGAAGCGTCTCAGCTGCTTCAGATTTTTAGACGCCGGATATTCCAATATCGGCGCGACCTTCTCGGGGTCGGGTTTAAATCCATGGTGGTTAACCCGAACGTCGGGGTATTTAACTTCCTTTCAACAGAAGACACTCTTCTTCCGTTTGATGGAAACCCGCCGCTTTGAGCCGCTCTAATACGAGCCTCAAGATCTCTAGATGTTACTTAAACGTCTCAGTGACAAGGATGATATTATCGAGGTATGAGTAGACTTATCGTTACTTTTGGTTTCGTCAATTATTCGCTTGAACATTGCTCCCGCGCAAGCTAAATCGTATGGTATGCGCTTGAACATAAATAATCCCAAACCAGGGACTGTTAAAGCCCTAAACGGCTACGCCGCTTTACACATAGGTATCTGGTGATAAGCGCTGTGTGACGAGGTATTTAACCCTTTCAGGGGCACATTTTCCTTCTGTACATACATTTAAAGTCATTAGTGGTATAAGCGTTTTCGGGGTCGCTGAATACGAATCTGACGTCAGAATTACAAAATTCAAGATAGCGGATCCAATATGGCGGCTATTTTAGGTTAAATTCGTGGTTTTATTGCCGGTTAGGATAAAAATTTGTATATAGGGGTTTTCGGGGTCGCAGATTACGATTCTGACGTCAAATTTTTAAAATTCAAAATGGCGGATTCAATATGGTGACTATATTTGGTCATATTTGTAATTTTCAAAAATTTCATCAAAATAAACTAGCGTGCGAAAAAATTTGAAAAAAATATATATTATAGAGCTGGGCACGGACTATAGATAAAAAAATTTCAGAGCTCTAGAGTTTTTCGTTCAAGAATAAACGATTTTTTACGAAGAAAAACGAGTTTTTTGTGATTCAATTGTTTATAACTATTTATAAATAAATAAATTTGCATACTTTTTTATACAAAACTTATAACTTATCATCTCAAGAGTCCAACAAGTACTCACACGCATAGGAGCACTGAAAAATACGTCCGAAATACAGAAAAAACTGAAAGCAAAAAGGTGGTACGTATACGTACCACTGCCCCTGAAAGGGTTAAGTAGAAAAATTATGATTTACGTTTCCCGTACCCACATATGCAAACAATAATTTTAATCGATGATCTCCTAATATAAATAAATATTATCTCAAAAGGGAATTCCGCTGAATAACGTTTATACGGGAATACGAATGTATATAATTAAATTTCAATTTAATAATCAACCTGCAAATAATAAATATTTATATATATATATATGTGTGTGTATGTGTGTGTGTGTGTGTGTGTGTGTGTGTGTGTGTGTGTGTGTGTGTGTGAGTGTGCGTGTGCGTGGGTGTGTGTGCGTGTATGTATGTGTGTGTATATATATATATATATATATATATATATATATATATATATATATATATATATATAAAAAATCAACCCTAACCTCTCCATTTAATTTCATAACATATATTCTGATTTAATCTTCCGAATTATATGACTTTATAATTAACATTTTATATATATGCCCCTTTCGATTAATTAAACTCATTTTAAAACTTAAAATCATAAAAAAGTGGTTCTGATCACTCGACACATTACACGAAAAATCATAAAGATAGCTCTTTTCAGTACAAAAGTGGCATAGTCGATATAAAGAGAATCAAAATAACATGAAATATTGTTAAAAAGATTATTAAAATGATCATTTTTACAATAAATTCATATTTAACTTCAAATAACTTTAAATATATGGGCTTAAAAAATGTGAAAAGGTTCCCGACCATTTTACATACCAAGTGATGAAATCCCGAACAGGATCGAACTCTCTCTGCCCCCCCCCCCCCCCCCCAAGCGCTGGTAGGTGGCGATATAAATTGATGCTGTCTGCGGCCTGACGTGTAGTGAGTAGATTGTCGGGTGATCGGCTGGCACAATACCGAAGGTGTCTTGGAAAGTGACGCGCGGATTACGTCCTAAATCCACTGGTCTTTGCGTATTTCCAGGTATACGACCTTGTGCGCCGTCTATACGCGTGCTAGATGTGATTGTAGCCGCTGCATGGGTTGGTAGTATTGAGTGCCTCACTAGTCGCGTCAACTCGGAAATTTGTTCTTCGAGCATATCAGTTCGTCTCCTTGACTCATTGAATACGGCCATGAAGTCTAGTGGCACTTGAAAATGCAGCGCCGCTGAAGAGGTTCGAGTAAAACTCTCATTGCGGCCTCCGGCTTTGCCGTTCTTGCCTGCGCCGCACGCTAGAGCTTGCGCGCTTGCCAGCTCTCGCAACTCTCCTGCTATGTGAGCGCGCGTTGCCGAGCTCTCAAGCTCGTCGAGGCGGCCGTTAATCGCCGGCGCGGGTGCGCTGCCGTGCAGTGTTGGCTGCTGCTGTTATACTCCAGTGAGAATGACGTCACGGGCGTATTTACCCACGCTTTAACCTCCTGTATCTGCTTTAATTTTTAATTAATTAAAAAAGGAAAAAATACGTGTTCATTATTTTTTTGTTCTCTACCCGACGGACCTAATGGTTTTACATTTTTTTAATGCAAAGTCCCAATTGATTTCACCCTTATAATGACCAAAAGCCGTATTTTTAATTATTTCTTTGTCACACTAATTAAGGGTGTAGTCTGGAGGTTTTGCACTTTTTACAAGGATATCTCAGGATTTTTTTACACACAAAATAAAATCCAATCATTTCAAATTATATATATGTTATTATTGACATCTTTAACTTCACAAAAAAAAATTTTCAAGTTCATTTTACAATATTTAGGTAGTGCTTTACAATATTTAGGCCAAAGTGACCACCTCAAAATAAAGGTATGTAACTGGCCCAGGCGGTAGCGTCAGTCCAAGTAAACTGAAACAAAAAATTCGTATGGATTATTGTTCTGTAAGTTTGTCGTTATCGTAGGTAACAGATTTAGACATTTTTATTTAAAAAAAAACAAAATGATGGACTTGTGAAAAAAAATTTAAAACTCGCGTTTTTTTTTCTTTGAAAATTGGTGTAAAAAGTAGGAAATTTTTATTGAAAATAAACAATTCTGCTACTGCGAGAGCCATTGATGTGTAGAATAACATATCCAAATTTCAGCCCAATCGGTTTGATAGATTTTTTTTCCCCGGGCCGACTGAAAAAATGTTGTTTCGAGAAAAACGCATTTAAAGATTTAGTACAGTTTTTTTTGTAAAAAAATGTATACTTACATTAATCATCTATGCCTGGTGCATACAATAATCCTTCGATTTCTTCATAATTATCAACACTGGCATAAATCCTTCATTGAAAATGCATGCAGCTATCCATGTAGCTATTTCTAATGTCTTTTGTCCCATAAAAATATGGTTTGGAGCAAAATTCCATACGCAGTGGTTGAAGCTTTCATTATTGTTTTGCGTATTTTTGCCCAAACACCTTTCCAAATGATCATCGGATGATAATTCTTCATATATAGGCATTAAAATAGTCGCAATGTTTTCGTCAAAAGCAGGTGGGTGTACAAAAGGAGTGTCATTGTTTTCGAATTTGTGTTTTTGATAAGCGCACCATGAATCGGGACCCTTCGGACAATAGGAGTGCTGCGGATTTTGATCGGTCGATGTTAAATGATAAAATGTTTCCCACACAGCTTTCTTCATGTCTTCACGAGATTTTGGATTTCTTAAAATTGCAAATCCGTAGTATGTACTAAGTTTTACCATAATCTTATTAGTTAATGACAGACTTTTTGCTTTTTCAGCTTTACTAGTCGACGAATCCCTTGCCGATCTACGTTTTTTTTCGTCGAACTCGCTTTTACTCCGTTTGCGACTTCGGTTTTCTGTTCCTTTTCTGCTTCTTTTTTTCAGCATCTTCAATTTGTTTTCTAGCTTTCAACAACTGCGTAAGTGATTTTTTGGCTTCCCTTACGCGCCTAAACATTCGATTTTTTACATGTAAAACACACTCTTTTTTTACAACAACAGGATTGCCGTTGTAAACATCAGCTTCTAATAAATTCTGGAACGTCTTCGAATCACCATCTCCGATATATTTCTTATACTTTACGCCAAACATCTTCACAGATCGCTGAAACATATCGATCACACCATCCACTTACATTTTTCCCGAACTTCCTTCGTGATTTGCCGTACATTCTTTCGCATGATCTTCGTACCACTCCAAATAGTCGTCCGTTTCTTTTTTGCTTACCCACTTTTCACATGCTTTACTTACTTTTAATTTTACTATAATATCCACGATTTTATTCGTAAACGTTCTAATCAGAGATACGATGCTCAAAAGCGATGTGAGTTCAAACAAGTAAAAAATGTATATAAAAATCCCCTCAATTTAATTAAGAAACATCTTGAATAATACTCTTGTTTGCTTTATGATTTTTGTTATTTTATATTTATGCTATTTTACATTTTTAATACAACTTTTCTTGTATGATTATATTTATTCATTTTCTTTTTACAATTGTTCACATTACATATTTGCACATTTATATATTTCTTATGCACGTCTCCTCCGATTTTTATACAATAATTTTAGGTGAGTCCTCAACTCCTAGTTCCGGATCGTATACTAGCGAGGAGGTATGTTTTACTTCTTCGTGTGTTACGAATGGATTTGCCGTGTCTCTCGCGAGAGGCTCCGAGCTGGCAGAGTGGGATCCGGAGCGCAGACGTGCATGGAGCTGTGTGCGGCGCTAGTTGGGTGACGGACGTTCGGGGCTTCCCCGTTTGCCTTCCGTCTCTGATTCGCGCTACCACCTCCTTGTGTGTTATGTTGCTCTGTGGTCAGCGTGCGTTCGCTCTGCGAGCTGGGAGCGACTCACCCCTCTCCAAAGTATAAATTTGGAGACTGCGAGGGACTCGGTGAATCTTAATTTGCACTTATTTGTCTCTGAATTCGCGACCATGTAACAGCTTGTGTTTCGCGTGGCCGGTACGTACTACCGGCCTTCAGGGCCAATTCCTTCATTCGTGTGTTCTAATTGTTCCAGTAAGTTTTTTGTGATTTTTTAACGTTGATTCTGCACGTAGAGTGAAATTAATTTTTTATAGATATTTAAATTTTATGTTCTTCATCGAATTATTTGGTTTTTTAGAGATGCCATTACAGCATTAAATTATGCTGGCTCCGCAGATCACGACGCTGTCTATGTTTTGTATTATTTAAGTTTATGGTAATTGTTTTAATTTATTATTTTTTGTTATTTCGTATGTTCTGTACATCGCTTTCGACAGTGTGAGGCATAGTTTGTAATTGTTCCGTTCTAATAGTTCTAATAATTTTTATTTATATGTTCTGTTTAGCCTTGATGAGGGGAGTAATATAAAAAACTCCCGAAATGTCGCATGTATTTTTTATGTAAACGAATAAAGGATTGTTCTGTGGGATCAATAGTCACATAATTTATTTAAACAATTTTTTATTGTTTTTAATACAAAATAAAAGATTGTTTTTATTTTAAGACTCTTTTTATTTATATTTTTTTTATCCGTTTTAGTCTTTTGTAAAATATAATTATTGTTATTATTATTATTATTTTATTTTAAATTATTATTAATTTATCATTAGATTATGATCTAATATTATATTAGATTGTGAGCTGTAGAAATTACGCACACACACACACACACACACACACACACACACACACACACACACACACACACGCACGCACGCACGCACGCACGCACGCACGCACGCACGCACGCACGCACGCACGCACGCACGCACACACGCACGCACGCACGCACGCACGCACGCACGCACGCACGCACACACACACACACACACACACACACACACACGTTTACATATATATATATATATATATATATATATATATATATATATATATATATATATATATATATATACACACATACATACACATATATATATATATATCAAAATAAATAGATATACTACATGAGTTACGAACCGAACAATTAACGAACGATCGCTGTAATTCGAAGACACCCATACAAATGTTATGATAAAGATATATAAAGATCGTTACACAATGAAGTAATTACAAAAGAAAAGAAGAATTAGTAGTTCTTATTCCTCTCGTTCAGAATTTACAATATTGAAAAAGTCATTTTTTGCAAAAACAGCTGGCAAAGCTGATGAAAATGAATCGATCGTCATACTTTTTTATTTTATAAAATCACAATTTTTTTTTATTCTTAAACAATTAATTGTTGAAATCTTAAATATTAATTGTTTGAAATCTTGTTTAAGGTAGTTCTCGGGCTGCAGTGATGCTCAACTCGGGGTTAAATTAGAAAATTTCTAAGATATTATACGGCGTAATCTAATGTAAAAACCTCACGATTAATAATTTCAAACATCAGAATTCTGATAGACAGTGTTTAAAGTATCAAATATTCCCAAAAGTCGACAGAGTGAAACGCTGCGCACATATAAAGATATACTGTAGCATGGGATTAAAACTTTGGACTATTGTATCTTAAAAAAAAGCATCGCTTGCCCTATCAAACTTTTTTCTCCATGATTTGTATTATTATTTTACATCATATGCTAGTTTTTCAAAAGATTTAAGGAAAACTTTTTTTACAGTTAAACAAAACTTTTCTCACTGTGAGACTCAGTATAGGCTTCCTATGCTAAAATATGAAATTTCAAGGCTCAATATCTCCTAATTTCATACGGCTTCGGAGTTCAAGATTTTAACTACAAAAGTACTTAAAGGATACCTTATTAAACCTATATAACAGTTTTCAAGGATTTTTAAAGAACTCGAAAAATCCGGAGTACTACCTTAAGATCAATAATAGTAACAGAAAAAATAAAAAATATGGGGTTTTGCCATTTTAAGGGTTAAATCAATTGTGGCATGACGATTTTTCGAGACAAATAATTCTAAAACATACCAAAACGAACTTTTTATGATATTACGCTATCATCAATAAATAGTTTTTTTATTTTAAAGGAAGAAGCAAATGTTAAATAACTTGCCTGATATCAAATATAGTTTTACGTCATTTTAAGAATTAAATATATTGGAATGAGGGTTTTCTAGTGAAAAATTATTCTGAAACATATTGAAACTAACCTTTTATGGTGCTATTTGATTAGAAACGACAATTTTTTCAATTATAAAAACGAAAAAAGTGATTCGGTATCGTTTAATGTCGTAAATGGCCGAAAGGTCATGAAAAATAGGGTTATTCGCCATTTTAAGAGTTAAATATATTGGAACATGTGGTTTTCCCGTGAACAATAATTCTAAAAACATATAGAGACTAACCTTTCCAAGACATCTATTCAAATTTTTGACTTGATTCTTAACAGGTTTTGTTCCTTATGTTGATGGTTATCAGATGAATGAAGGAAATTTAAAATTATTAAGTTATAGAAATTTTTACCGTTCAATTAATTATGGTTTAATTAACGAATTTAAACTTTGGCACAGTGTATTTTATAAAAGAAAGAGAATTACTTCTAATTTATTTTTTAAGTTATAAAGGTGTCAAGCCCCCTTACACCTTCAGTCAATTTTCTCCTTAAAGTACAACCAAAACGGCCCATCATAGTTGATTTTCAATAAGAAGTAACGAGAAAGAATAATAAAAGATTTTCAAAACATTTTTTTTTTAAAAAAAATGTTTTGAAAAATACGCTATTTTAAATTTTCTCTTTCTTTTTTTACATAAGTTGATCGACAATAAGTCAATTTAATATGCACACAAAAATAAAAAAAGTCATTTCGGACGCCTCAGCGCTAATGGGTTAAACAAATCCCCAAAAATACTTCAGAATTTAGAAATCCTATATGATGTAAGCCTTTAAGAGGCCGTATCTACTGTCCTTGTCTAATTACATTTTTGCTATTTATTCAAATAGTAGTTTGTTAATTGAAAAACTAAGATTCCTCTCCAATTCTTCGTAAAATAAGGAATATTTTGAGATCTAAAAGAGTATTGAACATTATTTCCTTTCCGAGAATAGTGCGAAACGCAAAACCTCTATTTTCGCGTTTCGAACTATTCAGGGAAAGGAAGTAATGTTAGGTACTCTTTTAGGTCTCAAAATATTCCTTATCTTAAGAAGAATTGGGGACGACTGTTAGTTTTTCAATTAACAAACTACTATTTGAGTAATTAGCAAAAATGTGATTAGACAAGGACAGTAGATACGGCTTACTCTAAAGTTTATTTTAATTTTATGACATGTATAAAAAACATTATTTCGTCTTGATAATTTCATTTGTTAACGTTCTTCTTCGTTCCAGGTCGCGATCAACTGGTCCCCGGGATTACGGTCGTTTGGAGTACAAATCTAATTACGGTATGTGTAACAATGTTTTTCAGTTTAACCTATAATTAATATTAAAAATATGAATAATCTAGTTTTCATACGGCATAAATTTTATTTTTCATACCAATAAAATCTTATCACAGAGAAGTTTTAAAGATCGTGTCTCTGAGAAGTATTCTAAGAAGTCGTATCTCTGTTTTTAAAGAGGTTATGGGCCTTCATTTCTAAGAGTGTCAAAAAGATAGTCAGTTAAAACGTAACAAAAATCGAAGACGCTTTTACAAAATCTAATAGAAACTTTCTAATATTCATTCAACGTGGAAAACTTTCAAAACTAACAATTTTGGGGAAAAAATATAATTTTTTAATGTTTCCATTTTTATTTTTTCGATTTTTTATACTTATATTGTATATAACTTTTTAACTAATACATTTTGTAGCTCCAAACTTTTACATAACTATAATTATATTTAATGAGTTTACAAAAAGGTTTTAGGGCTGGAGATATAATATTGATAATGTTATAAATGACTGGATTTTGAGAGGGGTCTCACAGACGCCTCTTTGGTAGTAAAGGGTTAAGAACAACCCGAATAATATCAGATTCTAAAGAATAATAAAATGAAGCAATAAGTAAATGATGTACGAAACCTAGAATTATAAATTCGAGACCCGCGAAGAATAAACCCATAAATCTCAAGCCTACTAACCCTAAATTCACTTATCTATTTATTTATTTATTCATTTGGTTGCATGCTTCGTTGCGTGCTTGTTTGCTTACTTGTTAGCTTGCTTGTTTGCTTACTTGCTTGGTTGTTTGCAAAAAAATGCACGATACAATACAATATAATACAATTCTAATTCAAGGCTGCGTCATATCCGCGGTGTATGCGGCGCACTTTAAAGAGGTAGAAAATATCTCGCGATACGAATGCTTTCATGAATACAGTCGAATATTCGAAGGAATATCAAACTGTAAGACGTACATTTAGACATGTGCGTGTGTGTGCGTGCCTGGATCTCTCTGGAAGCTTCTCATCGTCGACGAGGACCAACCTTCGATGGATCTGTGGATGAGCCCAGCCTCGCGAGAGCATTTGCGAGATAAGAATGCTGTTGTGTTTCAGCAGGCTGACACGAAGCGTGTATATGCACGACTCAAGCTTTGGCTAGTAAACAACGTCTTGTCGGAGCTGAACAAGACTTCTTATAACGAGTACAATCATTAGCCCATATCTTTTTGACATATGAATGCTTATTTTTAAAATTTAACAGAATAAATCTTTGAAATGTAGAGCTTAAGCTAAATTTTTTACAAATTTTTAGATTGAATTTTATACAAGATACTCTGCATTTAATACATTTAATTTGTTATTTGTTTACATTTAAAAGTAAATATAAGGTTTTAAATGAATACTTTAAAATATACATTGGTGGATATAAGGAAATTAAGGAATAAAGGGGTATATTAAATAAACAACAAATTTTAATATTTTTTTCTATTCAATAATTTAAGTCTGTTTGCAAGTATAGGAGTAATAATTTTACCAATTTTTTCAATTCTTAATCTAAAACGCTCTCTATCGTGTGCCATTTGTTCCCATAAACCACAACGTGCATTCTGATATGCAAAAGTCCATGTACACATCAAATGCACAGTGGGGTTTTCTTGGAAACGAACACGCTGCTTAACTGTAAATTCTATTTGTTTTCCATACTGAAAGAGTTTCATACAATTTGATTTAAAATATTATACTGTCTTATTTAATAATATAATGTAAAAGAAAGTGGCTATTTGACAAGGCGAACAATAATTATAATTAATAAAACAATTTATAAATATTTTAAGGGGCTAGTCTAGTATCTCGGGCAGAAAATGGAGGTGATTTTTCGGGACTCATAAAAAAAAACCATGCGGGCAAATATTTTAAAATTTTGAGAATATATTCAGATACTATTGACAAGTTAATACACAAAATTTCATGAAAAAATATCGACTGTAAGCCGAGTTAAACGCTCCGACGTCGAGTCATCCAAAAATGAAGTTATAAATCGGCTGCAGTTGTAGAGGTCCTCAGAATGCCAGTATCATGAATTAGGATCTTTTGAAAATATTAAAAATTAAAAAATGGCAGCGTTTTGAAAAAAAAATTCAATTTCTCACAAAAAAAACGCTCGTTATTTGCTCGGCAAATTTGTATTTTTTGAAATATCAAAAAGATCCTATTTCATGGTATGTAAAAACATGTTACAAATATTCGTGCAAAATTTCAAATCGATTCGTTAATTTTTCTTTTGAGCTAGAGCTGCAGCCGTTCTTGCAAATGCAGTTTTGAGAAAAACACGTTTAAAGATTTGATAACTGATTTTTCAGTTATGAAATTTAATTTTTCATGCTTACAGTTATTCTGTGATTCCAGGGCCATACAATTCGCCTTCCTCTTGCTCGAAAAAGTGCTGTTCATCAGCTGCAGCTTTCCTACGAGCTGTCCGAGCCTCCTTTGAAGTCTTCTCCTGCCTTTTCTCGGCCAGCTGTATACGTGCCATGTCGCGACTGTTGGCGTATTCTAGTGCGTAGCGGCCAACAGTTATGCCCATAGTGCGAAATATTCTTGATATGGACTTCATGCCATCATTAAAGATCCCCGTTGCAAAAAAATTGGCCAATTATATAGTTTTTAGGCCGCTGTGAAGATGTTTCGGAGCAAAGTGCCATAGCAAGCCGTTATAACTTTCATTATTATTTTGTGTGTTGCTCCCTTTGCATCTGTTTAGCAATTCCATTCTTGACAAATCCGTATAAATTGGATGCAAAACTTTTAAAACTTGTGGATCTAATGGCAGATAATCGTGCTTGAATTTTCTCATGTTGAGTCCTTCAGCTTCCGCTCGGCGATACGCGCACCAGCTATCTGCGCCGACCGGGCAGTTTTGATGTGAATTCTTGTCAGTCGAGTCCATATGGAAATAAGTAGCCCAAATTTCCTTAAGCATTTCCTCTATATTATCTTGATGCCTTATTATCGCTAAACCATAATATTTTTGGAGATTCGATGTAAGAAACGCCACACTGACACGAGACAGCAATTTTAAAACTTAATCCTGCCGGACTCGCTTCTTCGAATTATACATTTGTTGCTAATTGCAGTAAAGACGAAGAAAAATGCAATGATACGATAGCCGTGAGTATTATCAATAATAATCTCATCTTCATCGTTACGCGCCAATTTTTAGGCTGTAGCACTTGTATTCGCCGTTGACTGCTCCAGTGTGTGCCGATTCCCATGGAAAGTTCTCTTCCTACTCGAAGATCTGCGCACTGGGTCCTCTTTCGTGCCTTTTTGATTGTCGTAAGGACTTTTCTCACTCATTTTCACTTTACTTAGCTGCGATGCGCTCTAGACCTCTGCTCAAACTGAACTGAAGCGGACGTTTCGTGCGCGCCGGCCTTCGTATGATTTCTCTACCTGTGTCTTCTTGTAACGGTTTCGAACGAATGTATAGCTTAAATTACTTGTTTGGGAAGCCATCCAGGTAGTTGCCTGGCCCGCTGTACAATGGGGACTCGATTTATGATGCCCTCGGAGCACAACAATGAGCACAGCTGCTCGGCGCTCCGCCCCGTCGCCGCGCGCCGACGGTCAGCTCCGACTAAATTTCAAAAACATGTATAATACGATTATAAAACTTTGGGAACTTGTTCTCCGAATAGTATACTATCGAATTAGGCAAAAAAAATCGATTTTTGAAAGTGAGAAACTAGGCTAGCCCCTTAAGGAGGGAGTCAGCTTTAGAAGCCGAAAAAAGCATTTTTTCAGCGATTTTTTTGAATGGGAAGGAAATGATTGCGGTAAACGAAATTTTGAGAACATAATGTACTATATTTTAACTTTAAAAAACAATTTTTGTAATTAAAAAATATTAAAATTTCTTCACGTTATGACCATTTTGCCGGAGCGCCTGGAGTCTGCACTTTCTAATCGGTGTCGGTGATGGAGGTCGTGCGGTGCGTCTGAAACAATCGAGACAAAATTTTTTTTAATTTTTATAAGTGTCTTTTCTATATGAACTCAAAAAATACCGAAGAAGTTGTAAAATTCAAAATTTTTTCAAAATTTGAAAAAACATTCACTTTTTTAAATAAAAAATTCACTTCAAGTTGCAAAAAAACTAGTTTAAATAATACTTTTGTCCAACTTTTTAGTTCAAATAGAAGATAATTTAATACTGAAGCTAGATCACATTGATTTTTTTCGATCGGACATATATTCTTTTTGCTATCACGGGCACCGTTTTCTAAAAATCGTAAAAATGAAAACTCGAGAAAACGCGCTTTAAAGTTTTCGGACCAAAAAAATATAAGTTTTTGGGTACTTACAGTAATTAGAGGTTAATCAGCTATCCCTGGGCCATACATTAGTCCTTCCTCTTCTTCAAAAAACTCGTTTTGGCTGAGGGTTTCCAATCTTCGGGCTGTACGAGCCTTCTTGCTAGAAAATGATGCGCACCGGTTCTCCCGCGTTATGCGCTCAGCATCGACGGCGTCAGCAAAATTTTTGCACTGCTGCCCGATGATGATATTGAGGAGGTGCATGGTGGAAAGTACAGCAGAGTAGCCCTCGTTAAAAATGCCTGCAACCATATTTTTTTTTTTTTTTAATTAACGTCGCCATGTTTTGTGCTCCCATGTGGTGCTAATCGACGACGGGGGTCTGCGGTGTGTTTGTAAACAAAGCACATGTCATTTTTACAGAGGTGCTTGTATCAATCGGCAGAGACTAGGATTCGAACCCGGGTCACCGGCGTGGGAATCCGACACTCTACCGACTGAGCCGCCGCAGGCCCCGCCTGCAACCATATATGCTGCAATTTCAACGATTTTATAGCCGGAATTCAAATGTTTCGGACTTAGGCGCCACACAATCGAATTGAACGATTCGTTGGAATTTTGAGTGTGGTCGCCTAAGCACCGCCTCATTAAATCGTCATTAGAGAGCTCTTCATAAATTGGACGAATGTGCTTCTCCACGGTTTCATCGATTAATCTCGCAGGATGTTTGCAACAACTCTCGGCGCCTTCTGGACAATTTTCATGCCGACGATTTTCATCCGTGGAACAGTAGTGGTCTAATGTTGCTATAATAGCTTTCTTCATACTTTTCACTGAATCAATATTTCGACGAATTGCCAGACCGTAGTATATCGTCAATTTCTTGTTTACACTCTCTGTTAGCCGAGTCTTTCCTCCGAGTTTCTCGGTTTTTCTTTTATTACGTTAACGAGTACCCATACGCTTTTGCACGTGTCCAACACACTCATTTTTCGTCACTGTGCACTCGTCCCGTTAACTTCTGCTCACTACGGCTCGTGTGTAAGTCTCCGTCGTCCGATGAAACACTTGTAAAACGATTGCCGTGAAATTTCCGCTTTCGCGGTTCCGCAGCACGCTGTCTTTTAGATCGATCACCTTTAGGGTAGCTTGACTTTTCGATGTGTACTCGGCAAAATCAAAAGTGGAACTGAAAGCTGACGCTACAAACAGCAGTGTAGAAGCCGATGCCGAGAGCTATAGTATACAGTTATATTGTATACCGTTCTCCCTACTACTACTCAACACAGACCTTCTAGAAACTCCAAATAATGTTTCAATGGACGGTTGGACCTTTTCAGGTATATACGAGTATAGTCGAATAATAGAATACATTGAGGGGTGGAGCGTGCGCGCTCGGGTCTGCCCAAGCATTCGCACCTGCTCGATGCTCGGCCACTAAAACTGTTCTAGCTTCGGAAATATGTCGAATTGGCCTCTGAAATTTTAAAGACATATTCTTGGATAGTTTTGGAATAGATTTAAGACAAAAAAAAATCGATTTTTTGCAGCCGTTAAAGCAGACTCCCCCCTTAAGTCTCAGCATTTAGTATACATTTAACGCAGTGTTTTCTTAAAGCTGGTACTCCGTTCTCAATAGAATGATACTCCCGACATCGCAGACATCCTAAGATTTCTGCGATCTTATCCCATGCCTGCTCAATACTGTTTAGCCCAAAGGTCGTGAGAAAACTCTTGGGCAGTTGAGCAATGTCTGTGTAGCTCATGAATGATAGATGTTCCGTGCGAAAGAATATCTTGAGTGATCGATCTAGCGATGGTGTATTGTCATGATAAAATTTTTTCAACAGTAACACATTCCGATGTGCGCAGTTTATTTTGTAGGATAATCTGTGGTGAGAACATAGCTTCTCCAATGTTTCAGTTTTAAGTCTTTGCAGTGAAGGGCAGTGCATATCTCCCATATCACATACTCGGAAGTTGAATTTTTTGAGCCAACACTTCTTCTACACACCTTTAACATATATTACACTTGCATCATGCAAGGTTCTGTGAAGCACGTTTTCAAGCTTCTCATAGGACAGCTCTCCGGAACTCCATGACAAGCCGTGATAGTTGCGCTCCAACCATAGATTTTCACTCTTATATTTAGCTGAAAGTCTACACCATGATGTGGGTGGCTTAAACAAAAAGACCAATGGCTTGAGATTCGAGTTGAGTGGACCTATGGCGAGTTCCTTCACAACAAAATCATTCGCAGGTTGCTTGAAGCCTTGAACATCACGTACTCCATTGTGACTAACTGACTGCTTTGCGTTGCAATCTATTTTATACTCAAATCCCCACTACTCAGACAAGCTTTTTTACATCCCCACTTATTGGATTATACTCAACAATATGATCGTGTAGGGTCAAGCAGTAGGCTGATGTTCCTTCTGGAAAATTATCTCTAGCTTCAAATTCGAGCCGAACGTCCACTGTAGCTTGTTTCAGTGCCTCGTTTGCTTACAGCAATCGATGACGATGAGGGGAGCGTATGTCACATAATCACTCTTTTTCAGCATAGATTCTGCCTCTTTGCCATAGTAAGCATTTTGAAAGTTGGTATACATGTCATATAACGTGGTATACTGATTACTATTGATATTGAGGTTGTGGTTTTCATAGGGATAGTACTGTGAATTGAGAAAGAGTTTGACATTGCTAATGTTGCAGTGATCAAAGTGGCTAGCATTTGCCGCTATTAGCCCTTTATGATTAGTCTGAAAGCCCAGAATAACAAAGCGAGGTTTCTCCAGCTGATTAGCTGTCTTGACAGTCCAAACGTGATTCAATGCGGTGGGCAATAACGGATACTCGTACAATTTCCAGCTACGAAAGCTCATAGCAATAGGTATATCCTTCTCAATGTCACTAAGAAGTCGATTTTGATGCTTGTCTGATAGCATCACATAAGACATTAACCACTCAACTTTGGTGAGGTCAAATTTAATCTCGTAGTCTCGTAGCCTGGTTGTTCGTCCACCCGGATCTGCGTCCGTTTCACAGAATTCAAATCGTTCCTTGATCTTGTGAGAATGAGCTCTTGCTTCGCGTTGACTACAATTTTGCGATAGTCTTCGGCAAAGCCTAAAATTATACTCAAAGGCACCGATACATCAAAGTAGCCAGCATCATTGGTCAATTGCCGTGACTCCTCAACATCGAGCCACCCAGCATTTTCAAAGAGTAAGCTCTGACTGGGACTGATGGATACCCAACCTTTCATGAGACTCGTCAAGTCTACATTCTCGCATCGATCAATTTCTATAGCGTTTAACTCATAACGAATTTCTTCAAACAGGTGACAGATAGCGTCGTTGACTAAATTCCTATTTGTAACAACAGTGCTATTTGTTTTCATCAGACGTCCATATATATGCAACGAACTGCGTGAAGGTAAAAGACAGAGATTTTGATGTTGCGTGGCTATACGAATCTCATCGCTGTTAGTGAAGCTCGATAAGATATAGGGCTGATGCCCATGAATCTCATAATGCGCAACAGATTCGTCAAATGTGACTGGTAATTCTATGCTTAGCATCTCCTGCATTTCGTTAAAAGCAGCAAAAAAGTATACAGGTGATCTTTTTCCCGGAGCTGCGGCGACGACTCTTAGACCTAGGTTTCTCAGATACTGACTGTTCTGACGTGTTAGCGGTTTGAGCACTTGCTGATAACTGACTGGTCGATGACATGGTAAGCTACTAATATAGCCCTGCCCACTTTAGTACTGTACACAATACCCATGCGTACAGAATTTGATGTGTAGTCTGATCGTTATGATTTCTCCACGAATATTAACTAAATCTCCGTCTTAATCGACTATACGCAGCTGTATATTGTCAATGGTCTTCACAGCGATTGGAAGGTAAATGACTTGCGATGGAATTTCAATAATTTTATATCCTGGACGCACAGCTGGGAAAAACTCGTGTATGGTGTGCACCTTCTGTCCGTTTATGTATGCGCCTGACGTGATGTTACACTCGACTCTTAAGGCGTTGACCTTGAGATTGGCTACAGGTAAATCAGAGTCTTAAGTCGTATTTGTCGGGAGAAGGCGTTTAGTGAAACCCAATAGTTTATTAATGAGTCTTGTGGTTGAAAATCAATTATGTGACTGCACTTAATGGCGCAATTAGGTTATTAGGTTTAAGCTTTACCCTTTTAGTGCAAGAACTTCTTGCAGGCCGCTCTCAATGTCTTCAATCTCGTAACTACCTGTCGGTAAAGTTAGCGCTTCTTTACCCACGTAAAATTTGTTATTACCCGTATCGATATTGGGTATTGAGTTAAAGGTTAAAAGTTCAACTAGTCCGAGAACGTAATGTTTGCTGGGAGCAAGTTCAATTGGTGGAAAGAATTGAGCTTCTAGTACAGATGACGTTCCAGACAAACTCAGCGTCAATGAATCTTCCATAACTGCACCAGCAATACTGACTCTAACCAGCCCACTACCAGCACTTATATATATTTACCCTTAAGCTGCCAGCACAAGAATCGTATGTATTGTAGTCTTAGTAATGTTCGTGATTATACTTGACACAGTCCACATTGAGGTATTCAATGAGATTCAAGGGTGGTTGTAGATCTGCAAAGCTATCGAAATACACAACATCGTTACCTCGTTTTCTATAGGCTACCCAATGCGTGCCAGGTCCACTTTCATCATCAAGATTGACAATGGCCAATTTTCGATAAGGTGGACCATTCTCGGGTAATGCATTTCGCATAAAAACACCGCGAAAATTTGGAATTTTCCAGATGTGAGCACATTCAAGCAAATCAGCGTCAGTAAGTGCCCATCGAGGCAGTCTTAGTGCGAAGTTCTTTTTTCTTAAACCTCGACCAAGGTAAGGTTTTAGATGAATACCGTAACCTCTCTTATGCGGTTTTAGATATAAACCTTTACCGAGTGCAATGGCCTCCATGGTCTTATTATGCCTTTGACTTTCTTCAAGCTGACGTTTGGCAGTGCTAGCATCGTTCACAGACTTTGCAATACCAGTAGCCCCACCTGCCAGGGCTCAGGTTGCATTTAAGCCGGCGAATATAGGAATGAGAAAAGGTAAGAATTCTCCGACTTTTGATGGTACAGGTAATATACGTGGAACGTGCGCATTTTTCTTGCCACCAGCGTTCTTTACAGCTTTGCGAGCACCATTCACAGCAGAGCGAATAACTGAGTCTTTGCTCGGAATAGTGGATTTCGAAGCAGCCTTGACCACACTAGCCAGTGTAATGGATGGCTTCCCTTTCTTTTTTTTAAGACCCATACCAAACTTAGATTTCAGCTTCATAGCATTTGTTACTGCGTAACTTGCAGCTTTCTCGTCAATACCTGCATCCTTAGCTAAAACTCGCTGCCACGCTTTTTCAGCTAAAACTCTATCGGCAGCGTTTCTAGCTGCAACGTTCTCACGATTCTGTGAGTAGGCAATATGATGCTGTTTACAGGCTGCATCAAGAGGATTGATTCCAGGATCGCCTATAGCCAGACGTTTTGCCAGTTTAGTACCGGGTCCACAGTATTGATATCCCGGCAAATGCACTTCACCGGGAAGCTTATTGATGAGAGTATTCATCAAACCGCGACCCTTACGTTGCTGCCAACGCTGCTTATGTACAGTCATGATGTTGACACTTCCAAGGACAACTTCTGACTAATACCAACAGCTTATAAGCGCGGTATTTATAGCCTCATGGTCAGGCGTATTGGAGACAGCAAAGTATATGGATATGGACTTTCTAGTGCAAAAGGTCAAGCTGCCACTGTCAAAGATCAGCAAGTACTTTGTAATGCTCAATCAAAATCTCAAAAGTTATTTCGATAATGTATATGGAGTTCGTAAGCAGGGTGATACTCTCATGATTCGTGATTCACCAATAGAATTCACGAATGATGATGTGAAAGTTCTCAATCTTACGTATCCTAAAACTATAATTAGCCTAGGTGACCTGCAAAATTATTGAAAGATTGTTGAAGTGACAAATGCATTTAGAAGAAAGTACAGTGAAGATCAGTCTATCCATCGATTAAGGAGCAATAAATATAAAAATTTTATCGCTTCGTTTTTCGACAAATCTTCAGTTCGTAAGCGAGCATCAATTAGTAGAGCGGAACTTTTACCACGATATAAGATTGCTGAAAAAGATATGCTAATGGACTATGTGTATTGGAATGATTCTAATGAGCTAGTCGACCGCCTACGTTTATTACTTGCTGGGAGAGCAGCTGGTAATCAGAGCCACGCGAATGAGATTCACTCAATCATCGAGGAACTTCGTGAAGCCAACATTATATACTGAGGAGCGCAAGCATTATAAGAGTCAGTAGCAAGATGAGTGTTGACGTGTTCGGACGACAACTGGGTGGAGCTGAAGCTAACCGTGATCCACCTACTGTTAGTTATAAACTATAGGATACCACAAAACAGTTTCAACCTGCTCCGCTAGATCCTTGAGCTCTTCAGCAAACCGTTTAGCTGGTTGAGGTCCTCTCTACCTCTGATAATATGATATTGTCTTCATAGCTGCATTTCAAATAATAACCCACATTAATCGCCTGACGTTGTTAGTAAGCATTTCCATCATCAATCGCTTTTAGGAGACACTCAAAGTCAGCATAAATAACAAATGGTATTTTCTCTTTGTAGTTAAAGTTTTTAAACTGTAAAATTTCAGTTTTCCATGTTGGTAAATTAACTTTAATTGAGAGGTAGTGTGAAAAATATGTAAGCATCGATCACAAATATATTTTCGACCATCATGTTTTGAAACTTGTTTAGAGTCCAACCACTGACTCTTTCCGTAAATTCCTCCATGTCTCGCTGTATAGGTTGCTGCACATTTGCTTTGAACCACTGCTTTAAATCTGTTGTTTGAAAAATTGAATCTGCTTTCGTGTTAAAATATTTAATTCCTAATGTCTCTTCATCAGCTTTCATTATACCGTATCGAGCAGCCAATACTGCATAAACTTTTAGTGCATGTAACTTCTTGAGAGCGCTTTTAATTTGTTTTTGTAATAGTACCTGAGCATCTCTCATAAACGCTGTAATATCTAAGGTAATATCTCCTCAATGCTTGCTCTCGCTACTTCTTCAAACTTTCTATTATACTCACACATTCTCACGTTAAGTTCCCCTCTCAGTTCCTTCATCCTGTTCTTTACCTTTTCCTCATTTCCCCTTAACCCCATTTCTTCTATTTCCTTCCCCCACTCTAGCTTAATGATCCCCTTCGCTTTCTCGCAAATTCATATGTGCTCTAATACCTCTTTCTCCTTCTTACATACTCTGCATATGACTTCTTTATAACCTCGTCCTTCTTCTTTATAACTTCGCGCGCACACTCTCCCTAGGCCCAACCAATTATTATGTAATATAATATAATTATATTATTAAATACAAATCAATAATTAATTATTGCTTAAGGTAGTTATCCCCTGAAATCAGAGGTCTCGAGAATCTTCTGAAATTTTGGGCAAAATCAATTTTTATCTCAAAGAATATCCCTGCAAAACTTTAGATCGCTGTACCATATAGAGTTTGAGTTCTACCGAGTATTATGTGGTAATTTTTGGAAATTCAAAGCTCTATTTTTATTTTTTGATGAAGATTTGAAATAAAAGAAAAATTTTAAGATTGATCTATTTGTTATTGTTTTATACGTTTTTTTCATTTATATGATATTTTTGTAATAAATGAATCCATTGTGTTCATAAACTCGCACAAAATTACGAAAAACATTTATTTTTAAAAGTAGAAGTATTCGATGTTGGAAATTTGTTATAAAACGATTTGACACCTCACTTTTGTTGACGCGAAGATGATAATCTTACATCAGTAGTATTAAAAAGTCAATAGAAATTATAATTTAAATTATTTTATAATAATTATATGACCTCAAAGTTACGGCAAGAAATTACCTCAAAAAGGATAAGATGTTTCTAATCGTAACGCCCAAGATAGGTCTTTTTAATCGTAACGCGTGAGATAGGTATTTTCTAATCGTAACCCGTAAGATAAATCTTTTCTCTTAGGGCCAATCGATACAAGGTGGTTGGTTACACGCACAAAAAATTCAGCCAAAAATATTCAAAACTGTAAGAAGAGATTGGCTTTTAAGGTTATCTTTTCGCTGCACACATATGTGCTTTCGACGATTTTCTATAAAACTTGGCATCCTAAGTATTTTTAGGACGATGATTAAGAATTTGAAGTCCAAAATTGAATATCTTCAAATGCAATGGCGGATAAAATATGATGAATTATAATTACTAAACGGAGTAATTTAATATACAGCGTTGCAATTAGCGGTTTTAAAGGTCGATGAATAGAAAATCTGAAATCGCAATTTACAAATTCACACAATTCAATATAGCTGAAACAATATATTTTATTGAATATTTTTACAATTCATGTAAATCGTAATACTTAGGGAAATTTAAGGTTGGTAAATGGGTGCTTTTCATTAAGAGGGGATACCACCTTGGACGGACAATACTGATATGTATCATTCAGTTATTTTTTTCTCTTGAATGGTTAACTTCTTAGAAAAGTTGTGTACGAGACTTTATTGATGAGATACTCGAGAGTAGAAAATAATTTTTTATTTTCATTTTTTCAACAAAATGGCGGTGCAGGAGAGTAAATCCTTTATCAGTGGCTTCACAATCGACGGTGCAGTGATATCCGAAACAGTTTGATCTGCATCAAAAATTCAAAATCTATCATCATCTACAACATAATATTCATCTAAGTACATACGGAATTTTCAATCAGACGAATTTTTGTTTATTTGCGGTAATTTTTCTAAAAGAAATCGCCGGTTAAAATGATAACATTTTTTTCAGATGTTAACCATTTCCGTAAAAGTGCATATTTTTAAAATCCGTACGTACTTCGATAGTTTTTATGTTGTAGAAGATAATGATTCTTTGTGTTTTATTCCAGGTCACGCCGTTTCAAAAATCCCCGCACCGCTGATTGCGAAGCTGTTAAAAAAGACAGAGTTGAATAGCTGTGGAACCGCCATTTTATTAAAATAAAATAAATAAAAAATTGTTTTTCACTCTTGATCATTTAGACAATAAGCTCCTATATACAGATTTTGTATTAAGTTAATCAATTTAGAGTAAAAAATTGAAGAAGATACGTATCGTTTTAGCTTGTTCAAGATGGTGCCCCCCTTTAAACACGTATTTTTTTTATTTTTACGGCAATGACAAAATCTATAAATATGCAAAAATTCAGGGTTATTCATTACTGGAAAATCAATGATTTTTCGTGATTTTTCTCATTCTAAATATATGGCGTTTAAGAACAAACTTTAAATAAAAAGTATTTGCACCACTAATTTTCTTGTTTTGTACTAATATCTAGACCAATTTAAATTATGTTCCTATGAAATTTAAAATAATTTGATTGGTATTTAAAAAAGATAATAAAATGTCGTTTTTGAAGGCTCTGTTGTTTTTCTTTACCAAAAAAATAAAAAAATTTATTAGATTTTCCAAATCTTTATTTATTATATTTTCTTCATTTTTATAATTGTAAGAATATTCTAAAACCTGTCAGATGTTATAACTCGATGTTTTAATAACGTTATACGTGATCATTTTAAATAATTTATATTATATAATATACAAAATTAAATTTTAAAACATGGTTTTTTTAAACTAATTTATTTAACTTTAAAAAGTAGCTTGCGCATGAGGTTTTAATGTATCTCTTTGAAACTTATAGAAAATATTGGTTACTACGGTTTGAATAAAAGTTATCATTTTTAAGGCAACTACACCACTATAGTTATTATAAATAAATCTCGTTTTTTATTGTTTTTTAATAGTTATTGTTAATGCGTATCGAACTAGATTTTTTTAGAAGAATTTAGAATCGTTAAATTTTATTTATTTATTTTTCTTAATATTTTTCATTATGTTTATAGTTTTATGAACAGTTTGAGACCTGCTGAATGTCAAATTTCTTGATTATACCAAAGTTATAGACAGTTGAACGAAACAATTTGCATTGAAAGCATACCAAATTGAAACTTTAAACGCGTTTTTCTCGAAACTTACATTTCTAACTTCAAAAAGTTCCTTGCACAACCCATGACCATGGAAATTCTTTAAACTCTTTTTAGATTATCATATCACAAAAGAATGCATATTCTCTAATACCTTGTAAAAAAATTTTGTAGGGAAAAAATTTGTTTACAACCTTCTTTGATTATGTAAGAAAAGTTACCGAAGTTTCTACCTTCAGTTACTTCATCGGGGTCAAAATGACCCTGCGTGTCGTAAACTGTCATACCATTTTTATATACGATGCAGGGCGTTGGCGTTGGAACCTGGGGGGGGGGGGGGGGGGTGGGGGGGGAAATTGTAGTACTGTAGTAGGTAGTCAAAATGATATCAGACTGGCCAAAATAGCCGAGAGATAGAACACGAAAGTGAATTTTGTCCCTTCTTGACCCTGGCAGGGTAACGACGCCAGGACAGTTAAAGCTTAGTGAATAAAGTTATTATTGGGTAAGTATAATATGTTAATAAACAAAGTCAAGTATTGATTTTAAACATATGAACATACACCCGATATTCTTAACATTTGTTAATTTTCATCTTTCCGAATAAATATATTGATTGCAATAATACGGTATGGCAATATTTTTGAGTTAAAGTACAACTTTTCAACTTTCAATTTTCGACCTTTAAAGTCCCTTAATTTTTTTTACTGAAATTACAATTTTTTTGAAAAGAAAGCACATTTTTAACGATTTTTTTTAAACACATGTAGTTTACTGTACGATAACTTTTATCATGTTGGATTTATATAAATTCTCCAATATAGAATTTAAGACAATCAAAAACCCATCGAGTAAAAAAGAATTGTTGCAAATAACCTATTTTGATCAAGGATATAAGCGCGAGAAGGTCGACCGTCTCTTTTTGACTCCGGTGGATAACTGCATCAATAAAAAACGTGGGGTATCTAATATTATTGGACGAAAGGAATGCATTATTAAAAAATAAGTGGAATTCCCCTTAAATAGAGTATGCGTTCCTATTTCTGTACTGTCTGGAAATTTTAAATTTTCTTTAAACACTTACAAAAACATCTTTTGGTTTAGTAAAATAATAGTTTTCAATATAAATTACACTTTTGATTAACTACAAAATATTTTTATTCCAGTTTAAAAACTGCTACTAACTGCTTTAGCCACATGATTTCTGAAAGAGAGGTCCTGAAAAATAGAGTTTTAGAATTTTATATTGGAAATTCACTAAAATAATGCTAAAACTAATGCATTGGACAGAAGCATTTAAGTATTGCCAGTCTGTGAAAATCTAAAAATTTGAAATAATGTTGAACATGTCTGCACGCGGAAAATTATGTGTTGGGATTTCTACACTTGACTACGTGGTTTTCTACACTCAAAAAATACACAAATGAAACGGCGATAAGACACACGAATGATTAAATGATTGCCATCGGTATGTAACAAGTTAGCTACATTTAAAAGAACTTATCGTTCAAATAGTTTAAAGTTTGTAATTTTTTTACTTAATTAATTTAATAAATAAGTACTTTTACATTTTGTTAACTTTATGGTTTTCTCAAAGAGAAACCTTTGTAACGGTAAAAAATTTTTAATCAGAGATTTCGATAAATTTTGATGTTTTGTGTGTATGTGTAAGTATGTGTGTGTGTGTGTGTGTGTGTGTGTGTGTGTGTGTGTGTGTGTGTGTGTGTGTGTGTATGTGTGTGTATGCGCACGCGTGTGTGGCGACAATAGGCAGCTAAAATGTCAGCAGAATTTCTCGCGATTTTGTCAAGTCTACAGTGCGTTGGATATTTGGAAGTGTAACAACGAAATTTCTCGCGCTGCGCGACGAACGAAAACAATTTCGTTACATGTCGTGAGCTTTTGTTTCTTTTTGATGAAAAATTTGTTGAAGGCCAAAATGCAGAATCATTTGAGCGCGACGTTGACGTGTTTTTAAAAAGATGCTCTATGAACTAACGCTCAAGCAATATTCAATTACAGTTCCCCCTTTTTTTGCAAGTCTTCTGTTAGCGGGGACGCGAGTGCGTCGATTATTTAGAGCTGCTGCCGCAATGTGTTTCGAGGCCTCAACATTTTCTCACGCGCAATAAGGTAAAGTACCCAATACAAAAAATCTGTGGAACGATAACTATTCAAGGAAAGCATATTACATAATGTTATGAGCTGAAATTTTGCAGACATGTAAGGTATGTCTCAACTTAGAACTGATTCAATTTTGGATTTGATTGGATAATAAAAAGTGCATTTTTATTAAAAATATTAATTTTAGAAAATGTGTAAAAATTGGAAATAAATATTGTCTCATTGTACGTAAAACATATTAAAAATATGAACTTTTTCATAAAATAGGCGTAATTTCCATCTAATTTATATATCTATGAATTACCTTAATGCTATTTTAGAGAATGAAAAATAAAATATTAATTTTAAAAAATTTACTAAAAAACGCTAATTTTGTTGTACCTTTGTTATACGTTAAACATGTTAAATATATTTATGTTTTTAAAAATAAGACGCAATTTCTTTATAATTTGTTATATCTAACATTCATCTTAAATCTATATTGTGAAAGAAAAATAAATATATTAATTTCAAAAAATTTGTAAAAATTGTAATTTTTATTCTTTGTATGTGTTTTAAGATTTAATGAATTTTTCCAGTGTTGGGTTTACGACACGGGTCGGAGGTTTTCTAGTGTAGAATGTAGAAAACCTGTAGAAAACGTCGTAAACCTGTAGAAAACGTCGTAAACCTGTAGAAAACGTAGAAAACTATATTAGGACTAGATTCCAATTACTGACACACAATCCCCATTGGAAATAAATTTCACACTCATTCACACACGCACGCATGCACGCACGCATGCACACACACACACACACACACACACACACACACACATCCATAGAGAAATTTTCTAAAAATAGTGTATATTGATTCCTTAAATCTCAAAACATGTTTCTCACATGTTTTTAGCAAAACTTTTTTTTTACCAGCACTTCCGCTTTGAGGAAGGAATACAAAGTTAATTTTGCATAAAAGACGAAATCAACTAAAAACACCCTACAAGATGCACGCACGCACGCACGCACATCCATACTGACATTAGAAGGAAAAAAATTCTCGTCGTTACGATAATTTGGAGCATATAAAGTTGAAAGATAATGTTTTAATATTAAGCCTCTGTTATTTGGAGAAAACGCTTTAATTTCTGATAATACGTAAATACACATATAATTACAGTGAAATAACAAGAATTAAACAAATTCGAGTCACACCGCGGCAGCAAAGAATGCACTTGTGAAATACCTACACATCAGTTATTAATCGAATAAATTGAAAATGCTCGCGAAAGCATTTTGTAAGATTTTGTAACTGACACAATTACGTTGATAAGTGCGTTTAAAAAAGTTATGTTTATGAAAATTTGGTAAATATTATAAAATTTATGAAATTCGACAAGCGTATATATTCAGACTGCACGTCTCAAGAATCAGTTCGAATGTAGTATCTATTAGCATAGTCAGTTCGTTCGTAAGGCCCACAGTAGGCCGTCTCGCGCCTCAACTAAATACACAACTGAAACTTATACATCTATTATAAATTTATAAAATATCTGTTAAAATTTAAATCTATATTTATATATCTTTCAATAAAAATACAGAAAATCGATTTTACAAATAGATAAACTTATATTAGCAAGTATACCACAAGACAATTACTGCATGTTTCCATTGTTGCAAGTTGTAATAAATTGTGCAAATTAATAAATAAATAAAAGTTTTATTTGTGAATACAAAAATTCATAAATCAAAGTAAGAAACATATTCAAGAAAATCTTTAGAAACATAAGCAGCTATCTGGTTGTGAGAGAACCAGATTACACGGTAGAGCCTGCCACTAGATTATTCCTACATGTTTTGAATTTTCATATTTTCGGGAGTTCAGGACATGACAATTTAATAAGAAATTCCGTACTTTAGATAAATCATAAAATATCACACACCATTAACCCAAATACCCCAGGGTCAGTAATTTCTTATTTAAAAACTGTTTCAGTTATAAAATAATATACCATAAATCTAAGTACACCAGTGTCACAAATATAAACCTATAAGAAGATTTTAAATACTGGGTTTCGTTTGTTTTTGTCTAACCTAATGCAAACGTTTACATTAGTCTTTCATTCAAAACCTAGATGCACGGATCAGTAGGGTGGTTCAAATATTCTATTTTCGAATTTTTTTAATGTAATAATTTAAAATAGTAGAATATATAGATAAAATAAAAATCCTGTTTTCATTTTTTTAGACCATTTTAGCAGGTATTTATTTAGACCTAAAATTGCTAAAATCGTTTTTTTCAGTTCGAGGTAAGAACCTCTAAATGACACCAAAAAGCATTTTTCGAAAGAAAAATATGTTTATTTTTTTATTTTCTACTCTTTAAAGGGATTACAATAAGAAGAATAAAATGATTAGATTAGAGCACATGCTGAAACCTGATGAAATGTGCTAAAATATGCTAAAGTCAAATAAAAGCATCTAATCCTTTTATTATTCTTCTTGTAACCCCTATAACCTGCGAGCACGCGCGTGGCGCCCTTGAGACACCACACTTTATTCAAACGGCATTTTCCCAGCAACAAATTTTTCTTTACATACTTTCATGGAACTTTTATATATTCTTCAGAAATGTTATTTAGCTTCAAATACAGCCAAAAATATTTTTGAAAAAAAATTTCAATTGGCTTACTGGTTATACGCCTGTTCCGCACAGCAGCAGTATCTCCGAGAGGCGTGCAATCAGCACGCAGAAAACCAACTGGGTTGTACATGACTGTATGCGTATTGTACACAGTTGCAGCAGCTTTGACGAGAGTTAAGCAGGCACAGCACAGTGGTTCAAAAACCCAAAAAATAAATGATCGAAATTCCTAGTTTAATCCAAATTGCACTAAAAGAGGGTCTATGGTAAAAAAATACATAAGAAATTACCATAATATTGTTAGATTTCATTATTTTTGGCATAGTGTACCTGAAAACGCCGAATTTTAAAATTTTTCTTATAATTTTCTACCACATGCGACTTGTATATTTTTTAAAGATACTTACGAAATATACGTGGTGGATAGTTCCATAGAATATATTTTTGTAAACAATTTGACTGTAGCTAAGTTTATTTTGATTGATTTAGGTTAAGGGAGCAAGCCACTTTTGAAATCTGTAAAAATGCGTTTATTTTGAACGTTAATAATTTTGTATTTTTCTTTGAGACAAACTTTGAAATTTTTTGTGTCAAAACGTATTATATTAACCTATAATTTAAGCCCTGGTAGACTTAATTTTATCAACAATAGCATCCTTACTCTCTCATGCATGTTTTCGAAAAAAAGTTTATTTACCGCAGGTTTTCCGTTGTTCCGGTGGATCATTTTACACGATCTGGAGTTTACCATCTCCATGATGGACTTTCCTCTGCTGTCCGGCATTGGTATGTCCCACTCCAATGGTCGCGCATTGAAGTCGCCGGCGACTACGTCCTCGCCTTCTATCTCGCGGATCGTGTCTTCCAGCTTGTCCAGAGTCCGCCTGAATTGCTCAATACGGACGTTCGGGGTAAAGTTGCAGCTCACATAAGTTACGTCTCTGCTTCTCACCCACACAAAGCCGATTCCGGCCCCGTGTTCGTCCACTCTGATGGTTCGTGGGGCCACGTAGATTGCTGCTGTACCAAGTGTGTCCTTGTACCACGTAGGTACCTTTCTGTCACAGAACTGCTCGCTGATTAGTAGCACATCAGCCACTGCAATGAGCCTGGCATGTGTCCCAGTTGTGCTTGGTCTACTTTCAGGTCAGTGCACAAGATGCAGTTCCTCTCGGTAGCCTTGCAGGCTGCTCCTTTGTGACCTTCCGATCACATTTGTAGCAGGCCTTGCTTCTGTCTGAGTCACGACTATCGTGCGCTTGGTGTCCGTAACCCAAACGTCTGAAGTACCGCTGGAGCCGCTGCCATCTTCTCAGTCGGCAGTTCATGTAGCCGACTTTCAGGCAATTCTTCTCAAGGAGGAACTCTGCCTTTTCCTGGTCCATCTCTACGATGGTCAGTCGCTGCTCACTACTGTTGGGCTTGGTCAGCGAAACGCTAATCTCACTCGTTGAGAATCCTGCTTCGTCGAAGAACCTCTTGATCGCCGTCTCCACTTCTTCTTTAGTGGTAAGGCTGTCAAGGTCTCTGACTTCCACTATATCTTACATGTCAGTGTCTCTACGGCCCCCGACGTGCCCATTATCTTCCTGATTGAGTCTCCTATACTCCCCAGCTTCTGGTTGTTGCTTTTTGTGCCCAACTCTACCAGGACGTCGTCAGCCCTGGTTTTCCTGATACATTTAATATTAGTCGTTGAACAGTCTGCTGTGACCTTTTGGCGGACATACGAGAGAACTCCCCATCCCCCGGTCGAATAAGGACAGACTTGGGTCGCTTCCTAGGCGTTCTCATCCTCCTCTTCTTCTTCGGAGATTTCTCAGAAGGCTCTCTCTTGTTTGCCGATGTCCTGGCTGTCTGAGACGAATGTTGTTGTGGCTGCTGCTGCAGTTGTCGGATCTGCTGCCGCTCTTGTTGTTTGTGCTGCAGCTGTTGTTCGGTCTGTTATGCTGCTGCTGATGTTTCTTTGCTGCAGCTTTGTCCTTCTTCGACAGGAGCGTCACGAAATCGACGATCTCCGTGGCCCTAGCCTTCTTGTCAGTGACTGCTGACTCAGCGCTATCGGAGTCCCCATATTGCGGTCGTACTCTCTTATTTTGAGTTCGCTGACTTGACGTAGCTGCAGCTCCCAGAGTGTCTGTCGCAAAGTGCGCCTCGGTGTTCGAGCGTAGGCGGTCCTTCCATTCGTCGAAAACGTCGACGAGGATCTGGATGTTTCTCTTGATGTCGTTATTGACACCAGGCTGCCTCTTTAGCTCATCTGCAATTAATTTGAGGAGCTGGTCCACCTGCTTTATGAACTGCTCGACTGTTGTTATCTGCGGGCGGCTGGGCTTTTGTTTGCCACCGGGCAATGTGTGTGAAGGAAGCTGCTCCAATACCACCATTGCTTCCTCGCAGGTATGGGATTTACCTGTCTCCTGGTTCATCTCATTGTTTTGTAGAGACATTTTCTTTCTTGATTCTTTAACCGGTGCATCGTGAATAGGGGGGGGGGGGGGGGGCAAATAGCTGGGAGCGGGTGTACCCTCGGATACTTTGATCCTATCGCAATTCCCTGAGGCCCAGCCTTCGTTTTCCCGGTCCCGAAATGTACGGACGGACCAGGGCTCGCCCGGAGCAACAGGGGTTCCGATCCCCCTGTCCAATACGCACTTCCTGATCAGGGTCCGAAGCAGCCGGTTTCTTATCCCTCACCAAAACTAACCGTCTCGGTAGAACTAGGCCTACATCAGCCCCTCGCCCATGTCGATGGGAACAACCGATAGGGGTCTGGGCACTCACAGAGCATCGCGACGCAAGAACGATCGGGTAGGGAAATTTTCTGTGTATCTGCCTCACGACTAGTTGTACCGCCCGAGAGGAGATGTCTGTGTATTTTGCTGTGTATTGTCCGCGGCTGTTTATTCAATTTGTTTGTAGCTATCCAATTATAGTGGCCACTCCCCCATCCGCAACCTGGGGACGCGTCTGGTCGCCTGACTTAGGCTATCGCAGGGGCAGAAATGTAATAAATAATAATAATAATAATAATAAATATTCAATAAATAATAATGAATCTAATCCTGGTAAAAATGTAGTTACAGGGATTTTTTGGGTGCTTGATTACGAATCTGCAATCCAAACTACGAAATTCAAAATTGCGGATTTAATATACCTAACCTAAAGTAAATAAATATACATAATTGCGCTTATAAATTCGACGATTTTAGTACATTCGATATTTAATATATAAATGATATGCAGGGTGTTTTAAGGTCGCTGATTACGAATCCGTTGTCGAAATTTAGAAATTTAACATGGCGAATCCAATATGAAAATCCTACAGTATATATGTCTCCATATTAAATCCGCCATTTTGAATTTCAAAATTTGAACTTCAAATTCTTAATCAGTAATCCGAAAAACTCATGTATGTAAATTTTTACGCTGATCGAAGTAAAAGCGTTGGATTGATGACATTTTTTCATTGGGGTGATTGACTCACTACAATCCGTAAAGCGAGGTTTAAAGCCGAAAAATAACCAACGGCTAGCTAGCTAGTGACTATGATTTGCATCAGCAGAGCATGCGCATCGCGCATTCCAATCTAGACTAAACATTGCAACTCATTTTTAACATGAAACTGTAAAATAATTTTATAACTTAATGTGTGTACTTTTTCGACTTATTTATTCTATTTAAACAAATAATTATTGATAGCAAAAACATAGATAATAAGAAGCATTATGAGGAATATAGAAAAAAAATGTATAAAGTGCTTAACAAAATGAATTGAGTTTAATTTTAATTAACCCATTAATAACCAGGCAAAACCTGGCAGAGATATCGAGAAACGAACTGTGCCATCCTTTGCATAACCAAAAAAAATACCCGTGTTTTTTATTTTGTCGATTACAATTGTTTATAACAAATTATTTAAACAAATAACCCAAAATGTTGTAATTTTGCAAAACTGAATGCGGATATCGATTCTACGGGCAAAAACACGATAAAAACCTATGTAACGTTTTTTTGTCAGAGTTCAATTTGTTAGTGTAAAATACCTATAAACAATCGTACTCTGGGAAGGGGGCATTGACCATGCCAAATACCATGCAAAATATGGCAGAGATATCGAGAAACGAACTGTGCCATCCTTTGCATAACCAAAAAAATACCCGTGTTTTTTATTTTGTCGATTACAATTGTTTATAACAAATTATTTAAACAAATAACCCAGAATGTCGTAATTTTGCAAAACTGAATGCGGATATCGATTCTACGGGCAAAAACACGACAAAAACCTATGTAACGTTTTTTTGTCAGAGTTCAATGTGTTAGTCTAAAACAGGAACGAACTTTTCACATGTAAATCATCCTTTTCATCCGTCTTAGATGTTTACCTGCGGAATACCGTAGTGTTGCATACTACAATTGGATGAGCTTATTTTTTTTCAAAACCTTCCGTGTTAGAGATCACGTTTGAGTGGCAGGCTAACGGTGGTACATCAATTGAAAAAAAATTATCTTTCGAAACTAGACTTTAGGAATAGAACTTTTCATAAAAATAGATCACATTATTCTGTGTCGATAACGCAATTGATAATGTCGAGACGGAGAGTTAGGGATCTACCTGATTTAGTTGAGGATTCTGACATTGACGAAGATCAATATGTCGATATAGCATTTGTTCCGGCTGATCATGAAAGTTTAGATAGAGATTCGGATGTTGATCTAGAAGAAGATATAACATCTCATGATCTTCCTACAGGTTCTTACGAACATGTGAAAACTACTTACACAAGTACTCAAAAATTGTTGGAGCCGAATCATATTTACGATTGGGAAGATGATACTCTGGATAATATATCTCCTGATATCGAGGACAACTCCAATCTGTCAGCTATTTCTCCATTGTTTTTTAAAAATTCCTTGGAATTATTCGAGTTATTCTTCTCGGAATCGATGAAGAATCATGTTGTGGAAGCTACTGCTGAGAATCATTTCGATTTGTCTAAAAATGATCTAGAAAGATTTATTGTAATCATAATGATTACTATTTACAATTCTAGAAAACATCTTTATGATTATTGGTCAACAAAACGAATCCTAGAGTGTCCAATCATTACCGAACTTTTGACGAGAACTGAATTTGTTACCATCAAGAAGAATATTCGATTTTACAAACATCAAGATGAAAATCTAACTGACAAAGTTTGGAAAGTAAGAACGATGTATGACTTGTTCCGTGAGAATTGCATGCAATTCGGTTTCTTCGACTACAACCTATCGATAGATGAAGTAATGGTGAAATATTTCGGTAGATTTGGTATCAAGCAGTGTATCAGGAATAAGCCTATCAGGTTTGGAATAAAGATGTGGGCACTTTGTTCTTCTGATGGATACATCTATGACCTCGATATTTACACAGGTAAATCAGGGAATATCACACAAAAAGTTTTAGCTTCTGTTGGATTGGGTTCAAGAGTAGTAATACAATTACTTTCTACTTTGTTAGAAGGAACCGAAAAAGATTTGAGTAAGTACCACGTGTACTTTGACAACTTTTTCTCTAATCCAGACCTAATGATACATTTGAAGAAGAATGGTTTATCATCAACAGGCACTGCCCGGCAGAATCGCGTGAAACAGAAGGTCGAAATGCCAAAAAAAGCTGAAAGAGGAACCACTATTTCTAAGCATGAAGCAAATTCAGGGTTGAATTTCATTACGGTAATGGATTCCAAACCCGTATCGATTCTCTCAACTCAATATGGGGATGAACCGAAAGTGGCAATGCAAAGATGGCAGGAATCGTCGAAAAATTCCATTCTTTTCCCTCATTCTTTTTTCATGTACAATCAACACATAGGTGGTGTCGATCTCCACGATCAACACTGTAATGCTCTGATGCCTTCGATAAGAGGTAAAAAATGGACATGGTGTCTTTTTATGCGACTTATTCAAGCATCTTTAGCGAACGCTACGATGATTTACAATAAACTCCATCCGGATGAAAAGAAAGGTTCCAAAGATATTGTTCAAGAAGTTTGTGAATATTACATTCAGAAGCTATCATCAGTACGTATTCCCAGGGAAAAGAGGAAGCCTGAAAATTCTTCAGAACACATCATGAAACAAGGAAGTATGAAAAAATGCGGGATAGGTACGTGTTCGACGAGAACAGAATGGTTCTGTACGAAATGATGCAAACCTATTTGCAGAAAACACAAAGAAGATCACGGCAATGAGCCATAATTGGGTTCATAACTCGGAAACTTATTGAAACTTTTACTACTTTGCGCACGATTATTTATCCTTATTTTACACTAACAAATTGAACTCTGACAAAAAAACGTTACATAGGTTTTTGTCGTGTTTTTGCCCGTAGAATCGATATCAGCATTCAGTTTTGCAAAATTACGACATTTTGGGTTATTTGTTTAAATAATTTGTTATAAACAATTGTAATCGACAAAAGAAAAAACACGGGTATTTTTTTTTTGGTTATGCAAAGGATGGCACAGTTCGTTTCTCGATATCTCTACCATATTTTGCATGGTATTTGGCATGGTCAATGCCCCCTTCCCAGAGTACGATTGTTTATAGGTATTTTACACTAACAAATTGAACTCTGACAAAAAAACGTTACATAGGTTTTTGTCGTGTTTTTGCCCGTAGATTCGATATCAGCATTCAGTTTTGCAAAATTACAACATTTTGGGTTATTTGTTTAAATAATTTGTTATAAACAATTGTAATCGACAAAAGAAAAAACACGGGTATTTTTTTTTGGTTATGCAAAGGATGGCACAGTTCGGTTCTCGATATCTCTGCCAGGTTTTGCCTGGTTTTTAATGGGTTAAAGTATTATAATAATATTTTTTTAAAACAATAAGAACGATATAAATATTTAATATACTAGATTTGGCAATAGATGCTGACGTATATCGATTTAATTTAACCTTAAATTTTAACATAAAATATGCTTAGATAAAGTAGACTATATTGCTCTGTTCATATAGTCATCTAAATTGAGAATCTATTTGTCGGCACGAGCTATAAATTAAATTATATAATTTATTTATTTGATTTAGTACTTTATTAATAAATCCTTTATTAATAATAATATTTTAAATAACTTATTTGAATAGTAGGGAAGAACGGTCGAATGTGGCGCACCTAATGCGTATTACCAAATGTGATTATTAACATTCATTTAATGTTACGCTTAAAAATCTTAAGAGGTACTTTGATATCTTAACTACAAATAATAAAAATTTTATTTCAGTATAAATAATTATTGTCTTAAATTTCAAGTTTTTAGACACGACCGCTCCAGTTAATATCTTTAAAACTAACAAATTATTGCATAAAAACATGTTTTAACATTATAGGAATACATTTCAAGCATCCCCGTAGATGTATGTATGGATATATGATGTATAGTGGCACATCGACGTCCCCAATCAGAACCACAGCCATTAGTAGAGTAGAGTAGAGTATGGATGTGTGTATGTAATCAAGTTTATACAATAATTTAGCGAGACTGCAGTGAAACTGACTTAAATTTATAGAGATTACTTGTCATGTCATAAGAAGCTGAATCTATTTTCAGCCATATCCGATGAGTATATTTCCATGTAGAAGAATCTTTCAAATTTTTTTACGAAAACGTCATTTACACAAAGCTTGTCGAGATAAACAAAAAATAAAGCGCAATAAAGGCATAATAAATCGATTTTTAGGCCACAGATGAGAGCGCTTGGAAGCTGCTTGCGTAACGACATTAAGGCGAAGGTCGTTCTCAGAGGCCCAAGCCGATACTGCTCGCGCCACGGTTGACAAGCGATCAACACCCATACAAAGATCCACCCTAGTAACCTGCGTATTGATCTACAGGTCTTTAGCACAAGGCAAATGTTTGATACCTTCCGGTAATTCCTCCTTTAAGGATTAAAAACTTGCTAAAAAATCACTAAGATTATTAATATAAAGCCTGAACAGTAGGGGTCCCAAGACCGAGCCCTGCGGTACTCCAAGATTAGTTGTGAGCCAATCGGATTCCCCATTTAATTTTGTAACTACTTTCTTATCACAACCTGTGATATAAGATTTGATCCGCAGGACTACATTCCTGGAAAACCCCATTTTGATCAGCTCACGAAAAAGTTTTGAGGGGAAAATAGTGTCGATCGTCTTGCTGAAATCGAAGAGCTGTAGAATAGTAAGCAACTGTTTGTTATCATTGATACCATTCCGAATGTCTCTGACAGACTCAATAATGCTGTTTGCGTGCTGTGATTTGTGTGAAAGCCGGTTTGGCGGGGATCTACAATGTTTTTCGAAACAATAAAGTTTGTGATTTGATCATGGACAATCTGTTCCAGGACCTTAGAAAGTCAGCTGAGAAGAGCAATAGGATGGAAGCCCTCTTCCAGGTCCCAAGAAAGACCCCAGTACGCACAGAAGAGTTGTAGAGGCTGGCAAGATGGCCATCAATGACCGGGAGAGACTTCGCGATGATAAGCTGGGGTATTCCATCCTCTCTTTTCGCCTGCGACGTGAAATTGGCGACGACTAAAACTACGTCCGAGATAAAAGTGAGCCATCATAACTGGCCTTCGAAAGATGGTCGTCCAGATCAGTCACTTGCTTCGTCACAGAGACGGATACCCCAGCGAAGTTAGCATTTAGCTCAAACGGAGAATAACCTTGTAGCTCCTCACGAGCCTTAGGCAGGAGTCCGAGTCTCCGGAGTTCATTCCAAATATTTTTATGACAATTCAAAGCCTCAATAATCTTATTGTGATTAAAAGTTCCACGTGCTTCAGTTGTGCGCTGCTCTGTTTCAGCAGCCAGAGACTGGAACTCCTGCCATAGGTCAGTGTTCCGAGTACGACCATATCGTCGGCAAATTGCGCCACGCTGACTGTATAGATGTTTCAGGTGAGCATCAACCCAGGGAGGCAAGCCTTCTTTTTGGATCGAAATGCTTTAAGTGAGGCAATCTCGTCGATGACTATCATCAGATTGTGACTAAGATGTTCACTGACGGCTGATCGATCGCAAGATGAAAGGTGGGATAAAAGCTTCTCCTGTTTGATAGATTTAAAATCTCTGTATTTGAAGCTGTTAAGGAGTTATATCCGCCTTATGCTCTAAAAAACAAGGCTTTGTTAATTATTTTTTTAAAGGACATTTGAGATTAAAGGTATACAAATAATATAACATTGGATTAAGCAACTCTTGAAGAAGAGAAAAAAAATTTTTATTAATATTTTTTTTTACAAAATGGCGGCTGTGGAGTGATTACCGTGAACCGCTTTTTCAAAAAGGTCTTCCGCGGCGAGCAGTACAAGTCTCGTCCAACTCCACCTATAACAAAAAAAAAATTTTCTATTATCTACATGAGTTTTGCTAGTGAAGTACACATGATTATATTTTTAGAATTTTTTTTCGCGAAATGGCGATTGTTTTAACAAAAAATCGTGTTTTTGACGAAAAAAATCGACTTAAGTTGTTTATAACTTTTTTTCTTGTTAATTAATCGCTAAAATCGTGTGTACTTCACTAGATAATCAAACAGTGGATCTACTGTTAAAATTTTAAGTCAATCGGATGTAAACTTTTTGAGTTCTACTGCTTGCCGATTTTGAAAACATTGTTTCGAGAAAAATGCGTTTGAAGTTTCAAAATGCTATAAATCTTCAGAATCGCAAAAATATAGTCCATAATAATTTTTTTACCTTCCGTCTGCTATCCCTGCACCATATAATTGTCCTTCCAGGGCCTTCATTTCCTCTTCTTCTTTTTTTTTGCCTGATGTAATGCTGCGCCTGGCCTCTTTCGCGATATCGGACATACGATGCTCAGCGGTTTTGACGCGATTGGCGTCCGTTTCCACGCGAAGCTCGTACATGTTTGGTCCAACAGTCAACCCAAGATATGGGTTATTATCTTCACCCAATGAAGATAATAACGGCTACGTCAGTCGCAATGTCAACTATAGTCTTACCGCTTGACACCGTCTATGGAGCAATTGACCACACTACAGCATTAAACGACTGGTTATTGTTCTGAGTATACGCACCCAAGCAGCGTGACAGAAGGTTGTCGGAGCTGAGTTCATTATAAATGGGTTTTATTGCGTTAAAAACATCCTCATGCATTGCACTCTTGTGCTCGTACGATGCAAATGTACCAAGCGCTGTACTGCGCTGCCAAGAACACCAAGTCTACTCCGACGGGACACTTCTCGTGCTGTGTATTCTCCTTCGTCGGCATTTTATGAAGTAACGTTGCCCAAATTTCATTCCGCATTTTTTCGACTGAATCGTAGTTTCTCCTAATAGCAAGTCCGTAATAAATAGAAAGTTCATCAATTAATTTTCCGGTCAACTTTCCTCGGCCGCCAAGACCTTTCGTTGTTTTTTTCAAATTGCGCAGACGCGTTCCCATGCGCTTCTGAACGTATCCGACACATTCTTTTTTTTCGACGATGAAATCTTCATAAGGTTTTGAGTCGGCTATACCTTTATATGTTTTTGAATCGCCGTCGCCGATATATTTCAAATATTTGATATTATGAAGTTTTTCTGAGTGTTTGAACATTTCTATAACTGCGTCGATCTCCATTTTCCCGGCACTACCTCCATGGTTGGCATCACAGTTCTGTTTGTGTGAAGGGTATACCTCTTCGTATTCAGCAGTACCTTCTTTTTTTGCCAATATTCACACACTTTACAGTACTTAGATTTTACACACACATCCAATACCTTGCCAGTGTACCAACCAATCAAAGTCACCAATCCGAACAAAAACGTAAACCCTCTCTTTCGCCAAGATCCATCGCCTGACACCGTGAGACCTTCTTTTTCACCTCGTTCGATAGAAATTTCTTTTTCTTTAATCGATTTTTTCATAGATATAATTTGAACAGATGAAGTAGCAGTGGCGATATTAGATATGATCTTACTGTAAGTTGTTTGAAAAACAGGCTTTGCAAGATCCATCATAGAGCAGAACTTTTTTATACCGTTGATGCCTATGCCTATGATGCGCATAGCTAAAATAATACGGCAGTTGATATCACAAGCACGACCATTTATTACAAGACAGCTGTTAATATCAGCATCACCACAGTTCGAACAAGACACAATAATTTTGAAGCCTAGTCCACGCTTGTTCGACTTTAAAAACCGCACGTCACCATTACATTTTTTGCATACTACTAATTCAGAAAGAGCAGTAAATACAGCGAAAAAATTGATGAAACAGTAGCTGAAATTATTATCAACATCGCGGTTACGGTCTAAATCAGTAGTTTTCAATTTCTTAGCCGAGGTACTAACGTGATCCGAGTCGCCTTCGAACGAATGGCGATTAGGCGGGCGTCGATTACTAATTTTACTCCGTTTTGTACTTGTAATTCTTGTTTTACTGCCTTTGCGTCCACTGTACACCTTTTCACTCATAATTAAGTACTTGTAAATATAATTCACAGTTAAAAAGTAAAGCAAAACTCAAAATAACAACGTAAACAACGAGAACGGCTGATCGACTAAACACAGGGCAAGTGTGAATAAACACGTGCTGTAAAGACGCTGTAGCCGTCGTAATGTCATGTAGCGACCTCTATAATTCAAATTTAAAACACGATATCGATCGTAGGTAACTTCTACTAATTTCCAAAGCCGCGAAATTTAAAAAAGCGAGCATCGCTAAAATAAGCGAAAATTGTGATTTTGGAGCATCAAAGCTGTTTGGAAAAAATTGATTTAAAAAAATTTTGAGTTTAAATCGGTACTTGGGCGTTGTAGATTTTGATACTAGAATTGTTTTGGAAAGATTTAAGCCAATAAAAAAAATGGAAAAAACAAAAAAATTTGGGGGATATAACCCCTTAAGAACAAGGGGCTTAGATGACTGGAAAATCACTTTAACGTCAATGATATTGTGCTTGTTACGAAAGGTCGCCATAATGTTGATTTAGCACTACATCATTGTCGTCAGTAAAAATTACATCAACCCATGTGTGAGAATCCCTGACATGGGGAGTCGCGCCATGTTCCACTAATTTTAAATTTAACTCACAAGCTTGTTCTTTCACAAGTGACGCATCTTGTGAAGTCGATGACATGTTTGCATTTAGATCGCCCTTTATTATCCTATAATCGAATCCTGGCGAGTAGATTGTTAAGTTCTCGACAAGGTCATAATTAGTGGTAAATGGGATCTTCGGAGACCTGTAGATTAGTGCCACAAAAATAGGTAGCTTTTTGCCTCCTTGGATACTGCACATGATGTACTCAAGGATACCGAGTTTACCATCGTCTTCGATAGTTGAGGATGAACATAAGACAGCTGCTTTAAACATATTATGGATATATAAAACTACACCGTCCCGTTTTGTGTTTCTGTCTTGTCTGACCGTGGAATAACCCTTGCTCTGAACGCAAACATCATCGACTTGAGTTCCGAATCGTGACTCAGCCACGCCGAAAAGGTGATAGATGGGACTAGGAGCTGTAAGGAACTGTCGAAACATCCGCATATGCTTCTTTAGCGACGTTGAATTTAAAAAACCTGCCCCCAGTCCATTGCTCTACGCCTTTCTCGTGTTATCTCCGCCTAGTCATGTGTAACTAGTGGGAGGATCGAAGGCTCGGTTGCATGTACATCAGCTATTCGTACCTTTGTAACATT
Source organism: Gastracanthus pulcherrimus (assembly GCA_949152435.1). Lineage (NCBI taxonomy): Eukaryota > Metazoa > Arthropoda > Insecta > Hymenoptera > Pteromalidae > Gastracanthus > Gastracanthus pulcherrimus. The sequence continues at coordinate 148,759,199 of OX424572.1, read as the reverse complement.
ATTATTACACACTGCTTTAGTAACATTATTATTACACAGTGCTTTTGTAACATTACTATTACATAGTGCTTTGGTAACATTATTATTACACAGTGTTTTGGTAACATTATTATTACACAGTGCTATGGTAACATTATTATTACACAGTGCTTTGGTAACATTATTATTACACAGTGCTTTGGTAACATTATTATTATCATTAATATTATCACCGTTTTTGTTCGTCTTTAATACATTTGTACCGTATCTGCTATCGTAGGACGCAATTATTGCATGCAGATCGGCTGCTGAGGTCAAAACATGGGAAAGTTCATTTTCTTTTTCTTGTTTTCTTTAATTTTCTTTTCAATTTCTTTATATTGAATACAATAAATAATTTGTTCTTAAATGAATAAGACATTGAAGAAAGAATTATAATTGTTTTAGTTGTTAAATTTTATTAGATTTCTCATTTCTTTTAATAAAAGATCCATGATTGGTTAAAAAATGCCAGTCAAAGGTAGTTTATTTATTTTTATTTTTGTTTTTGTAAATATGACATGAAAGCGAAGCGTGCATCGGATTAAATCTATATTATTGTGAAGTTGTAGAAACAGTCAGAAATAATAAATAAGAAAAATTCTTTAAAAATATCCATAAGACAAGATTTTATACATAATTATGGTACTTTAATAATACATGAAGTCACGAAAATACTTTTAAAAATGCGGTGTAACATTTCTGTAATAGAGAAATTGGTGTTAGTTGCAATCAAACTGTCCAGTAATGGAATCAAACTTGCTGATAGTTTCTATATTTACATTATCTGTTCCGTATAAACGTATTATATTCTAGATTCTAGGAATTACAAGGGTTTGGTCCAAAGGTTTCGACTCCTGAATATGTTTTTGGTTTTACTTATGCATACGTAAATACTTTGCATGCATGCGTGTAGGGGCTTCCTGGGTAAAGTAAACATAGTAACTCTTAAGAATTTTAAAAGACAAATGTCACAATCGAGAAGGTTGTGAAATAGCTTGTGATACGTACATTTCAATGTTACAAGCAAGCGCCCAAAAGTAAAGTTTTTATGACCGCTTTCCGGCCTGGGAGATCTAACGCAAAACGCCTCATATGAATCCTTCTTGCTTGTTTCTCTTTTGACGATAAAACTTAAATTAAAATTAAAATTATAATGATCTTGAATGTCATTGCCCATGACCGATAATAGACACACGTTTTCACTTCTTACAATGAAGTTTAAGGGGACAGGCCTGGGTTAAACTCAAAAAAGACTTTTCTTTTACGAGTGGAGAAAACTTTTTATGTTTGCTAGCAATCATTCTGAAAATTTGTATGCTATCAAAGCTCAATAATATCTTAAATTTTACCGTTATTAAACCTCAAAATCTTGATCCTACACATCACAATAAATCATTATTTTCGATACCATATTTATTAAAGGAACTTTGTTCCTTACTCAATTCTAGGTGACACGATAACGAAAATTGTTTTTCGACGGTTATTCGACTTCTTTTGACATGCATTATAAAAAAAGCGGAGCACATTTTCTATATAATTTATTTTATTATTTTTTTTCGTAGATCCAAACGATTTTTTAAAAAGAATTATTTAATATTTTTATATATTGGTGAGCTATCTTATAATCTTTCAAAAAATAACTTTTGTGTATATGATGTGAAATATTTTTTGCCCACTCGTAAAGCACCTTTCTTTCATATTATAAACGATTCTCATATTCCAATATGCAAATAAATTATTGTATAATTGCTTTTACCTAAAGGAAGCTTTGTAATAGTAAAAAAAGTTTTCTTAAAAACATGTTAGGAATCTGTTTTGGGTCATTTGGAATCAAAATACACTATTTTTATCAAATGCCCGTATGCATGTGTCTGTGTGTGTTTATGCGTGTGTGTGCGTGCGTGCGTGCGTGCGTGAATGCGTGCGTGCGTGCGTGTGTGTGTATGTGTATGTACGTATTCATGTATGTGTCCACCATATCTCGAGTATTCCACGGTTAAATTTAATGTTTCAGGGCTCATATTTTTTGTTTTTTTTTAAGGAAGGCAGCTCAAACGTAATTTTTTTGTTTTTCGATGCGTTTGTCTTTTTATCGGTTTTTCGATTGTTGAGATTTAGTTTTTTGTTTTTTTTTATACCTTAGAAATAATATCGGTTTAGTGATGATACATTCGAAAGAGCTCAAAATTACCGATTTTTTCCGAACGGAAATTTTATATGAGCTATTTCTATTTTCTGTTATACACGGAAACATGTTCTTTTATAAACGGTTATATTTCGAAAATGTTTCATGGAAATGTATTGAAAGAAATTGAAATGATCAGTAACATAGAGTACAATATTCGTTAAAATTCTTGAGCGATTTTTCTTTTGCCGAGAAATAAAATTATTTTGAAATAAAAATCGATTTTCTATGTCAAACGATAACGTGAGTAAAATGGCATTATTCTTTTTTAAAATTTCCAAATAGGTAGCTTTTAATTATCTCTCGACAAAGTGCTTTACACAGATCATGAGAACTTTTATTTTTCAAGATATTCGATGTTATGTTTTTGTTTTCAAACTTTGTTTTATCGCTTATATCTCGAAAAGGCGTGGTTTTTTTTTTGACAACTCGGGCTCATTCTTCCTCATCTTCCCCCACACGAAATTTTGAATAGCTATTTTCCTTCTTTTGTTATACACGAAAGCGTAATTTTTTTTAAACGGTGATATTTTGGAAACATATGATGGAAAATCTTTATAAATAAATTAACTATTTCTTGGCAGTCTTGGCTGACCTCTTTGACCATAATATGAAATCTTTTATTTTTCAAGATATTTGACGTTATATTTATTTATTAATTTCTTATTGCCTATTTCTTGCGTATTACATGGTAATTCTTTACGAATAGTTCATTTATTTAGTTTTTTGATGAAATAAAATTTTAGATTCATCGACTCATTTTTGTTCTATAATAAGTTTTCATTTTTATGATTTTTTTTTAAATCTTGTCGCTTATTTCTTGGGTATTAAGTGACAATTATTGTCTATTCAAAGCTATTTTTTTTTTGTTTTATTGATAAAGATTCAAAATTAAAATGACTTTAAATTTCGGTTATTTGTTTTTGTTTTATAACGATTTTTATAATCCATACTTTTCCTTGTGGTGATATAATAAATTAAGGGGGGGGGGTGGTGATATAATTTATTATCTTATAATTATTAAGATTACAATATCAGTAATCGCATGAAAAACTAAGAAAAATTCAATAATTCTATAACAATGGAGTGGATTCACAATTATATCTTCGGTGCTCGCAGTTGACAATATTCTCGCACTACTTTCTTGTATCCAACTCTTCATCGTCCGATCGACTTGTGAATCGATTACCTTGAAATTTACGTTTACGCGGCTTCGAAGCACGTTCGGAGGTCGATTTTTCACCTTTCGGATAACTTGCCATAATATTCTTACGACGTGTACTCGCCAAGAATCAGAACAAAATTAACCGTTGATGCTAGAAGCAGCAAAGTAGAAACACGTACACCGAGAGGTATTGTACATCTTTATACTTCAATAAACCGTATTATGGCTCAACGCGACACTACTACAAACTCTAAATATTATTTTGAAAGATCGTTGAACCTTTTCAAGTATGATATTCAGAGTAGAAGATCGAGGAGCGGAGCGCGCGGTCGAGTCTGGCCGAGCGCTCGCACACCTGCTCGACGCTCCTCTGCTTTCGGCTCTGTATCTTTGGAAATATTTAGAATTGGACTCTGTAACTTTGTGTATATATTTTTGAATATCTTAGGTATCGATTTAAACAATAAAAGAATCGATTTCTCTGACCTCCTAAAGCAGGATCCCCCCTTAACATTCCAAAAACTTAAATACTTTACTAATTATAATAATTTGATGAATTTTTATCTGTTTTCTGATGAACATACATTATGAAGAAAAAATTCCTCGATTCGTTTTTGTTTTATAACGATTTTTCTATTTACGATATTTTTAAATCGATAATGATATTTTTAATCATAAGCTTATATTTTTTTGTAATTTATCTTTTGACAACAATCAATTATAAAAACACACCTTTTTGAGATATTAATAAGAAAGAAATAGAGCAATTTAATATAATGTATCAGACGGCATGTACCCAGAGCGGATAAGCGAGCGGCGTATGATAACGTACCGACACTCGGTGTTGCGTCCGAGCGTGGGGGCGGTTTAGGGGTTTTCGTCTGAGAATATTCACTCTGCCATATTACGACAAATAGAGTTAGGTGGAGTGAGTTAATTTTCCAGTTCCCCCTGCTCCATTTACTCGGCGCTATTATTCGCTCGTAGTATTTTGAGTAGATAATAAAAAGCAGGTAAAATCTTCACTTGCACCCCAAAAGCCACATTGCGTCGGCCTAGTCGATGCAAGTGGGCATAGAGTTACAGATCTTTGACTCATCTGCTCTTATTCGGCGAGGCTATAAAACTGGGGAGAATACCATATGGGAGGGATAAAATTGATCACATAAAAACGCATTTTTATGATTTAATGGTATTTGTAGAGAGCGTCAGTCACTTTTCGAGTATACACGCAATCCGCGTTTTCTTATAAATTCAGCAAACTCAGAAGAAAAAAAACCTGTGCAGTATCATGTATTAGAATAAAGAAATTCATATTGGAACAATTTATTTAACTAAGTCGTTATGTTTCTTAAAGATATAGTAATTTCAAATTAACTTATAAGAACAAAGAATTTCATATTGGAACAATTAATTTAGTTTGAGGAAGCTAAGTGCCAATGAACTGGAAGCGGTTTTAAATACTCTCAGCATGTAATTTAAGATATTCCACTTAACCTGTTTGATAGCTGAATATGTGTAAAAACAATCTGCTGCCTACTTTTCTCTTGAAACATCATCTCGTAATAAAATTTTAAAATAATATAGGTGAAAGTGGGGTTCAGCATACGGGACACGCATGACATTTCATGGTGTTTTTGATGTTTAATTCGAAATCAAATCAATTAATAATATTGAAACTTTGATGTAATGTTCTACATGTTAAATTTAATATATCTGATTTTATGTTAGACCGATATATCGTTATAGTTTTGTGTAAAATAACGGAGACACGACTGGGTCGAGTTTTTGACTTTTACCCATAAAAATGCATACTACTATAACAAATTTTTGTTTTTAATTTTGTCATTCTATTTGATTTTATTAACAAGGAATTTATTTATTTAATACAAACATATAAAAATAAAAAAACGTTATAAAACAAAAAAGAATTGCTGAATCTTACATATTCCTTTTAATTTCAAATCTTCGTCAAAAAATGAAAAACTGATCTTTGATTGTCTAACAATGACCATGGAATACTAAAAAAACAATCAATAACTTTTGAATAAAAAATGAATTTCGTAAGAATGAAACAATCTTATAAAACAAAAACGAATCGATAAATATCACACCATAATTCCTAAGAAAAAAACGATAAAAAATTTGTTGAAAAAAATTAATATCATAAAAATGAAAGAAAGTTATAAAAGAAAATCGAATCTACAAATCTTAAAAATTCTTTTTTATTTTAAATCTTCATTAAAAAGCCAAAAAAAGCTTTGATTTGTCAAAAATCACCGCGTAATATCCTACAAATAGCGATTAGAAATTTGTTAAAAAAGTCATAAAAATGGAATATTGTTATAAAACAAAAATGAATAGGTGAATCTTAATTTTTCTTATTTCAAATGTTCATGAATAAAACGAAAAAAGAAACTTTGATTGGTAAAAAATTACCGTGTACATAACCTTAAACATCTCGAAAAATAAAAGTGCTCATGGTCTCGCCAAATAACTTAGCTAAGAAATATTAAAAGGCTTAAAAATTACCTTTTTGGAAATGCTCAGAATAAATAATGCCGTTTTACTCAAGTTATCGTTTGCCATAGAATGTGCCCTGAAACATTTAATTTTACTGAGGATTACTCGAGATATCCATGCCTACACGCATACGCACACGTACACACACGAACACACACACATATGCATACGGGCATTTTCTAAAAATAGTGTATTTTGATTCAAATGACCCAAAACAGTTTTCTAACATGTTTTTAAGAAAACTGTTTTTTACTATTACAAAGCTTCCTTTAGGAAAAAGGAATTAGACAATAATTTCTTTGCATATTGGAATATGAGAAGCGTTTATAATATGAAAGAAAGGTGCTTTAAGAGTGAGCCAAAAAATATTTAACATCATATACACAAAAGTTGTTTTTTGAAAGATTATAATGGAACTCACCAATATATAAAAATTGAAAAATAATCAAATCTACATTGTTACAGCCTATATTATATTGTACATGCACAAACGTACAAAAATACGTGTACCAATGTACAATAATTGGCTGTAGCTTTGCAGGTTTTGATTATTTTTTTATTTTTATATGGTTAAGTACCCCTGAAATCTTTCAACGAACGTAATTACGTCTTCGTAATTAAAATCGGGTGGAAAAAAGGATTTGGATCTTTTTTCAAATGGAACTCTATTTGACATGATATGTAATTTGCCAATATATCGAAATATTCAGAAAATAAATTGTTGTCACTTGAAGTGCTCCTCTTTCATAGTATAACATTGATCATATTGTAATGATATGTAGACAAATTATTACGTATATGAATTTTTACATTCAATGTCGATTCTCGCGAAAGAATCATCTATGGGGCAGGTCTTGGTTAAACCCTAAAACAAACATTCTTTTTTACGAGTACACAAAACTTTTTATGTTCAAAAGGAATCATTGTGAAATTTGTAATTCTATCAATTCTTACTAATATCATAAATTTTACAGTTGCAAAACCTCAAAATCTTGATCTTACACGTCGCAATAAATTACTATTTTGAATAGCATATTTATTAAAGGAACTTTGTTCCTCACGCGATTCTAGGTGACAGGATCATAGGAGCTTTTTATTCACGGTTATTCGACTTCTTTTGACATGTATTACAAAAATAGCGGAGCACTTTTTCGGTAAAATTTAATTTATTATTTGTATTTGTAGATCCAATACATTTTTTTAAAAATATTAAACAATTTTTTTCAAAAAATCGTTTGGATCTGCAAAAAATAATAATAAAATAAATTTTATCGGAAATGTGCTCCGCTCTTTTTATAATGCATGTCAAAAGGAGTCGAATAACCGTCAAAAACAAAATTTTCGTTATCATGTCACCTAGAATTGAGTGAGGAACAAAGTTCCTTTAATAAATATGGTATCGAAAATAATGATTTATTGTGATGTATAGGATCAAGATTTTGAGGTTTAATAAGGTCAAATTTGAGATATTATTGTGTTTTGATACGAGCATACAAATTTTCAGAATGATTGCTTTTGAACATAAAAAGTTTTCTCCACTCGTAAAAGAAAAGTCTTTTTTTTGGGTTTAACCCAGGCCTGTCCCCTTAAACTTCATTGTAGGAAGTAAAAACGTGTGTCTATTATCGGTCATTATCATTCAAGATCATTATAATTTTAATTTTAATTTAAGTTTTATCGTCAAAAGAGAAACAAGCAAGAAGGATTTGTATGAGGCGATATCTTAAAACGTGTTTCTAACATGTTTTTAGCAAAATTTTATGTTACTATCACAAAGCTTCCTCTTTGAGGAAGCAGAATAAAAATTAAAAATTCCTGAAATCATTTTTGTTTTAATTTTTTGGTCTACCCTGTATAATTTGTCATAAATAATTATGTTATAGAAATAAAATGTTCACCCAGTCATTTTAATTTCATTAGGTTGAAATATCACCTAGTATAGCCTTAAGAAATAAGTAATATTCTGTATTTATTGATAAAATGAAATTAACATTTGCATATATCATTAGATGGTAGAAATTCACGAAATGGCAGTTATCAGTTAACAAGTACTTCGTACAACAGAGATAGTCCTGCAGTCGAGACTTCCCGAAGTCAGAGTGTGTCTTTAACGACCGCTTCAAAAGCAGCATCGCAAGCAGCTCCAGTCGTTAATATCCCTCAATTATCTGAAGAAGAACTACAAACTGCTTTAAGTAGCTTTTTAGAGGAGTACGTTTCAGGAGAAGAAGAGATTGAGGTTCGTATAAAGTCAATGCATCTAATTTACAATACAATTTACTATTTACTATTTGAGCGCGTATTCCAGTTGTCAGGCAATGATTATTTTTGTGAATCATGTAAGAAGAGCAAAAACAAATTATTGGCTACATCCTTTTCTTATGTACTGTATCACCACGCTTTTTGAGTGTGTTACAATTATCATTAATGGACCAGTTATGAATTCGTATTATCTAAATGTAGATAATTTTTTCATTTATTTAAGTTTGTATTCTATTATTATTTTATTACAACAGAACACGCCTATCTGGCCATTATTATCGAGCTTAAGGGTGCAACTGTAGTGTTGCTAAATGACGCGTAATTTTAAAGTTGGCTCCGTGGCGCAAAATATGACCGTCTTATATCAAATATAACTGTCATAAATTCAAATTTCAATTTTTTGTTGCAAAATAGCGGTCTCTTTTGTAAAAGGTCACTAAATAGTTACAAAATGACGATCATATTGTTATCGGTTGAATGACCCAAGAAAAATATTGAATTTTACGTTTAATAATTAAAAATCTACTTTTTAGGTACTCGCCTTATACCCATACAGAGGCTCTATATAAAATATAGAATATAGTGGGCCCTATGGGTTTGACCAACAATTTATTTTCCGTATAATTCGATATGTTATTATACATCACTCAAAATAAATTTCTAATAGGGTTAGAAACCCCAACACCCGTGTACTACACTCTCCATCCGTATCACAGTTGAATTAAAAGCAAAAATTAGTAGCAAATAGCAATTAATCTTTATTATTAACTAAATCTGCATTGAATGCAAAATATATAATATCAAAAGATATATAGATAATCCGTATATTAAATAAGGGTTTTAAACAGTGTGCGTACTCAATCTCTAATTTTTTTTATTTAAAACCAGTTAATTATGTTTATATATTTATGACTAAAAGCAATAGATACCATAGATAATCGATGAATATCCTTCTAAAAAGTACAAAGTTTGCATTATATTTAATTTATTTAAAAGGATATTAAAAATTTAATATTGATTCGAACAACATATTCATGCAAACAAACTTGACTTATTAATATACTTGAATTTACAGCAATACGGCATTCATAATGCAATGTTAGCATGTCGATCCATTCTATACACTTTATACTGAGGAAGAATCTTTTAAAACTTATTCAATCTTCAAATTGTCATATATTTATCAACTCTTCATATAAACGATACACTGAAGCACACAACTTAATTAAATAAACCACATTATCCAGCAATCTAGGTAATCACACCTTGAATACACAAATTAATAGTATATTCATTCCATTATAACCATTTTTTATATACTTTGATCAAATACAGTACGTAAATTTCTGCATCCAATTCATATTCTTTATCCCATACTTGACGTTATCTAATTTGACAACATGAAAACACGAACAGTTTAATTGTAAATTCAAAAAATTTTCATCATATTAAATAGTCACAATTATAAATTAATAGATACACCTGCATCCACTCTATTATGGACAATATTCTAAATTTTGATAAACTCAAAAATTTTTAATTCAATTAATCTTGATTAATTACACGGATACAAGTATTCACCACGCAGCGTCGTGCGAGATGGCGCGCCGAAACGAGCTGCCCGCTGTCACTGCGTAGCGTAGCGTCGTGGATACACCCCTCTTTTACGGTGTCTCTTGCACCAGCAAACTACAATGCGCGCGCTCACTTTGTTTTGTGTATATGGGAAAATCAGTCGAACTTTTAATCTTTAGTGTCTTAACTGTAAAACTGTTAATAATTTTAATATTATTTACTAATATACCCCAAGTAATCTTTTTATTTCTACATACCCCAAGTAATCTTCTTTTTATTTCTACACATCATTAGTAATATGTTAGCACATCATAGACCTAATAATTGTACTTTATCTAATGATCCAAGTCGAATAAAGATAAAAATATGCCCAAATTATTATGTCCGACGAGAAGTTTTTTTATTCTTACTAACAAAATAGGAATGCCGTTTAACTTATCATTCTGATTCTAATTGCTTATGTCAATTAAACCTAAACTACAACTTTGAGTTAAACCACATTTGGGTGCCTTATTCTGAAAAAAAAGTTATGACACTTTAAATATTTGTTCCAGAGTTCTAAAAATCTTCTAATAAAAGCTAAATTATTAATTTAGCAGTTACGCTGTGCTGTAAATTATCGATTTGAAATTCAAGATTTATTGTTCACTAAAATACAAAGAAAATAATCCGTGTCGCATTTATGTGCCCATTGATATACTAAAATTAAAACGGGTAATAGACAATTTTTAAAAACGTGATTCTTTGATAAAATTCTGTTTTTACCATGGCACATCCGTAATTTTATCCAAAATCATTCGATTTCACTTGTGATCACATCTTCTTGTCCTACATAAACATAAAAACTAAGCAGCGTTTGCGTGATTTGTAAATTTTAAATATTTAACTCTTTTAAAAATGTATTATTGCCCAAAAAACTAATGTAGTATATGTAGAAACACAATGCTATTCTTATGGGCAAAATATGCCGTTTCGTACAAATAAGGCACGTGTATCAATTCTTTACATAATGACTTTAAAAGTGTGCTTACAAATTTACAATTATGTGCCTTCAATTCTTATTTCAAAATTCTTTTTATGCAGAAAGTTGAAAGTTTGGCGGATATTCGCATATATCGACGCTCCGTACGAAGACTAGCACAGCTCAGAATTCTCAAAAACAGCTAGTTCTTTTCCAAGACCTCTTATAAAACTAGCACTTTTTAGATCCTCTAATAAATACTAATATTTTCTCAGAACCTTTGAAAAGGTGATAGTTTTTGTCGGAGAACCTGAAAACTCCTAGTTTCGTAGGAGGATTTTGATTAAAACTGTTGTTTCTTGAGAATTCTGAGTTGTGCTAGTCTTCGTACGGAGCGTCGATATGGTCGAAGGTTTTGACGCATCTAGGCACCACGTTATCAAGTGCCGAGAATCGCAAATCGAGCTGCGCGCGCGCATTATATGTTTGTGGCGCGAGAGACTGTATAAGAGAGGGAGACGGCAGTCGATTCGCGGTAACCGCTGCAGCTCGTTTCGGCGCGCCACTCGCACTACGCTGCGTGGTGAATAATTTTCTCCGTGTAATATAATATCAACCCCATAGTTTATTAAATATTAAGATTTAAAATATGACCGTCCGTCCGTCCCTCCGTCCGCATTTTTTGTTTTAAGTAATTTTTTGTGTTAGTAGGTGGGTGCGATGGCGAATGGATATGTGGATCGATATGTGGGTAAATGGATGTATATTGATGGGTGAGTGGGTGAATGAGTAGGTGGATAGGTGGGCGTTGTTGGGTGGATATAGGTGGTGTATAGTTCTGTAAGCAGACGTCTATAAGTAGATGAACGGATGCTGGGTCGATACATGGTTGCGCGGGTGGAGGGGTTGAAGATAAAGGTAAATTAATGGATGCGTGAGTGGATGAATGGTTGTGTAAGTGGAGGGGTTGAAGTGTAAAGGTGGGTGAATGGATGCGATGGGTTTGAAGTTGATAATTCAAATGGATAATTACGCAGTTTAATACAGCTGGAATTACCTCACAATAGCGCAAAATGATATCTAATACCTAAAAAAACCTTTCCAACCCTCCCAAAACATCCCTTATAGAGGGTTGAAAGTGACGAATAAATAACTATAAAAATACGATATTATATTTGTCCAAAAACAAAATCTATTTCGTCGATTTGGGTTGCAATCGACTCTACATGTGACAAGGGTGTAATGCAATTTTTTTCATTTTCTGGTACTACTCCTAGTACGGACAGATGGGGTGGGAAGTGGCGGAAATACACAAAGTGATTTCTCCCGGTTCGAAAACAAAATCTTTTTCGGTCATTTGGATTGCAATCGACTCTACATGTGCCAAGGGTATTATGCAATTTTTTTTCATTTTCAGGAAACAACTTTTTGTACCGACATTGAGGGGGGGGGGGGAAGTGGCAGAAATGCACAGTGATTTTTCCTGGTTTCAAAATGAAAACTTTTTCTGCGATTTGGGTTGCAATCGACTCTACATGTGCCAAGGGTGTTATATAATTTTGTTCGTTTTCAAGGAAAATCACTTTGTGCATTTCTGCCAATTTCCACCCCCTCTGTTCATACAAGTGGTAGATTCCAGAAAATGAAAAAAATGATGTAACGACCTTGGCATGTGCAGAGTCAATTGTAACCCAAATCGCCGAAAAAGATTCTGTTTTGCAACCAGGAAAAATCACTTTGTGCTTTTCTGCCACTTTCCACCCCCGTTTTCCATACATGGGGTAGTTTCCGGAAAAAAAATTTCATAGCACCCTAGGCACATGTACAGTAGATCGCGACCCAAATAACCGAAAAAAATTTTGATTCGAAATCTGGAAAAATTACTTTGTGTATTTCCGCACACTTTACACCCCATCTGTCCGGACTAGTGGTAGTTACAGTATAGTGAAAAAAATTACATTCCACCCTTAGCACATGTAGAGTCGATTGCAACCCAAATCACAGAAAAGGATTTTGTTTTGGAACCAGGAAAAATCACTTTGTGCATTTCTGCCACTTTCCACTCCCTCTGTTTCTACTAGGGGTATTTTCTGTAAGGACTGTTTTGGGGGGTTTGGAAAGGTTTTTTTAAGTTTCAGACATCATTTTGTTTTATTGTGGGGTAATTCCAGCTGTATAAAACTGCGAAATTACAAATTTGAAAAAATCCAAATATCGCACTACTTGCGTGCTCGAAACTTCGAACTCATTTGATGTGTTAGTGGATGGATAGATACTTGGGTGGATGAATGATTGCGTGAGCGTAGAGTTTGAAGTGTGAAAGTGAATGGTTGGATGCATGGGTGGATGGATGGTTGCGTGGGCGGAGGGTTTGAAGTGTAAAGGTGGATGAATGCGTGGGTGGAGGAAAATGGATACGTGGGTGGATGGAAATGGATGCGTGGGTGGATAGGAGTATACGTGGATGGGTGTAAATAGCGCGTGGATAACTGGGAATGAGTGCGTGATTGGATGGGTGAGGTCGTTGGTGAATTGAAATGGATGCGTGGGTTGAGTGTTTGAAGTAGGGTTTGAGGTGGATGGATGCGTGAGTGCATGGAAATGGATTCGTGGGCGGATGGAAATGGATGCGTGGGTGGTTGGAAATGAATGCAGAGGTGGATGGATAGATGGATGCGTGGGTGGATGGAAATGGATGCGTGGGTAGATGGAAGTATATGCGTGGGTGGATTGTTTGAATTGTGAAGGTGGATGGATGCGTGGGTAGGTGGATGGATATTTGGGTGGAATGATGGATCCGTGAATGGATGGAAATGGATGCGTGAGTAAAGGGTTTGAAGTGTGAAGGTGAATGGATGCGTCGGTGGATGTAAATGGATACGTGGGTGGTTGGATTGATGCTTGGGTGGAAGGTTTGAAGTGTGAAGGTGGATGGATGCGTGGGTGGGTGGATGAATATATGTAAGGGTGGTGAAATTGAAATATATTGTTACATGGATAGATGCGTGGGTTATAAATATACAGTTTCCAATACTAAAATATTTTTCCAAAGACACATTCTTATAGACTATATTGTAAGGATTCGTGATTGTTATCATTATTAATTTAAATATTATAATCTTTTATGATTTATCTTTCCCCGAGGTACCTAAATGATAGAAAGGAATAAGGAAAATATAGGATGAGTATATATGTGTGTTTGTATAGGTATATAAATAAAATGCTATATATTATTTATATAAAAATGTCAAGTTCCTTGACCTGCATTTATTCAGCTTCACAAAACAACTTTTGCTTACTCATATATTCGCCAATAGTAATAAGTAAACTGACGAATATATAAGTTAGCTGTCCAAATCGTTTTATAAGAGCAGGAAGAGTGAATGTCCTGTTTGCTAGATGACTGTGCGCTGACTGACGATCCTCCGATCGGCAGCCAGCTCAATCCTTTCGGTTGCTCGGCATCGCGACTGTCGTCGGCGGCTCGGCCTCGCACCGCTAACGTCGCCTAGCAACCAGGCTCCCACTTTTCTTACCCTTTCCATCAGTCATATTTCATATGGATGTAGGCACACATCCTTATTCTCCGCGACTCCTCTTTGTGCGGATATTCGCTTCGCGAATATCAGCCTAACGCACAAACGCAATTTTCAATTCATTTACTCATCTTCACTTTATTTATTCTTATCATTTATTCTTTGCATATATCAATAAAACATTAGTATATAAAAGTATTCTAATAAATAAATAATTAAAATATACCAATATTCATACCATACCAATATGGACCGTTACAATATCATATTTTTTATTACATAACTTATATCATCTTTCTTATTTCTCATAACTATGTTTTCACAATTTTAGTATTTTATTTTTCCTCTTTAAATTGAAACAATAAATTATAAATATAAATTTTAAATTATAAGATTCATTGCTAGAAGATAAAAGGAATACACGTAAAGAATGTATATTTCTTACGTCGATAGCTGAAAAATTCTGTTAATAATATCATCAAATATTAACATGTATAAATTATAAAATATACTGCGAAGAAGAAAATGGACGTCATGGTTATAACACGTGCTTTTGGGTAACTCGTATTCGCAAACCAAGGAAACGAGTGATAAAGACCAAAAAAGAGTTTGGACGGAAGTTTCAAAAAGCCAGGCGACCAAGAAACAGCTGGAAATAATAGGATAAAGAATCGACGAAAGAATAAAAGAGTTGCGCTGTGGCAAAAAATCCAGAAGGAAAGTGAGGTTAGAAAAGAGAGACAAAGAGAAGAATAATACAGCTTTATAAAGAAAGGTTAGGTCTCGGTGTGGCACGCCGAAGAGCAAAGCAAGGAATACTCAACTTACTTAATGACTTAAAAAAGGAATTGAAACGGGAAAAAATGGAAAGAAAGGAGTTTGAAAACATGTGGTTTACGATAGATAAAAGTGTCAAGGAATTGGAAGCTGAAATTTGGAAACTCAGAAAAGAGATAGAGAGGATAAAGGAAGAGAAGAAGACAGTGATAAATAATTGCAGTAGAGAGAAAATGGAGCACATTTCGGAAAATCAGGAAAAAGAGCACATGGTAATAAATGAAGATCTAAAATATAAGGTAGAAAAAGAAAGAGTATATCAACTAGAAATAAGGCTAAAGGAAAGTGAAAAATGGATAGAAGAATGTGAAAGAAGAAAAGGAAGAAATAACATAATTATCTCCTGACTAAAGGACTTAAAAGAAGAAATTAGTAAAGGAAATGTGAAAAAATGATTTGCGGATACGCTACAGTTAGAAGGGTAAATAAATGACACATGAGAAATCAGAGGAAAGGAAAGAAACATAGTATTCGTGGAGTGTAAAAGTTGGCCAGACAAGAAGAAAATAATGCAAAACATAAATAAGTTAGCTGGAACAGATATTTTTATAAATGACGATCTGTCATGGAAGGAAAGGTACATGCAAAGTAGTGTGATACTTAGGGCATAAATTGCAAAGACAAATGGATTTAAACTGATCAAAAAAGGCTACAGAAAATTAATGATAGGGAAAAGGCAATTCATTTATGAGAAAGAACTCAAAGATATGAAAGAAGTAGAAATAGAGTGCGAATACAGTAAAAAGAGAACAAATGTACTGCAGAACGAGATAGTCAAGTGCGGATCAGATGAAACAGCTGATAGGATGTAAACAAGAATAAAGGTTAAGAGAGAAAAGAATTTGAAATAATAAAAACTTTAAATAATGAAATACTAATGCCTAATGATCTACAAAATTGAGAATCTATTTGTCGCCAACAGCTACGTTAAAGATTTTCGCCTCATTTTTCTAGTAAGGTGAACTGTATGTTTTATTCGTCTCTACCATGCTGAATGAGTAAACGGGAAAAAAATTATTGTACTTAAGGAGTCTACCTAGTTTTTCAATTTGAAAAATTCGATTTTTTTTTTCATTTTTCGAAACTATATGTATCAATTTTGAAATTACAGAAGGGATATTGTACGGTGCAGGCATCGCTGATTAGACGTAAGTAAGATATGTTTACGAATTTTCATAAAAAGTGTGTCAAATGCGTTTAGTTCGAAACAACGTTTATACACCTGTTTTTGATAAAATCTCCGAAACTACTGAACCGATCCTTATGAAATTTTAATGGTATATTCTGTACACCTTACCTATATGGCAAACTTTCAAGTATGCTCAAAATTTCTAATTTTCGCTTTCTTTTTTGCAAAAAATAGTAAAAAAAGTCACTTTTTTTATTTTCCTTTTTAATAATATCCGCCATTTTGTTATTTTTTTCATATATACTAAAAACCGAGGTTTGCTATTAAGGGTGAGTCATACTGAATCTAAAACTTTTTGAATTTTTTGTTACAGATGGCCCATCTCAAAGATTTTATCAACAGAACACGCATACCTAGTTTTAGAGGAGGTATGTTTATGTGAACTTTTTGTATACTTAAACTGTAAAAATAAAAAAATTAAAAAATTTTATGTATTTTAAGAGTATATTTATTAAAACCAATAACTTTTATGTCAATAACTTTATTAACAATATCAGAAAGAATTCGTAAAAATAGCCTTTTTTCAGCAGAGATAGGAGGTAGACTTCTTAAAAGAGGAAAGAATAGTTCAAATTATGAAACAGAAACTAAGTTTAGAGAAAAAATATTTGAAATTTTAATACGAGAAAATTGAATTTCGACCGAGGTATCCGCAGGTCTTCTCAATAAAAAATTATAGCCGACACATACCAAAGAAGGCCAGGATATATCTACCAATCTAAAGTATAGCTATTGCACGTATATGAGATGTCCACCTAGCAGTAGAAACAACAACTAAGACTTCCTGATATGTTTGAAACGCAGGGGTCGCGTAGGCCAGGCAACCAGACGTGTCCCCAGGTTGCGGATGGGGGAGTGGCCACTATAACTGGTTAGTTACGAATAAATTGAATAAGCAGCCGCGGACAATGGCCAACACCAAACTTCACAAACATTTACTCTTACACTCATTACGCTGCACTTGGCAAACTCACTACACTGAGCAACGTACACGGACGTCTCCTCTCGGGCGATACGATTGGTCGTGAGGCAGATGCACGGAAAACCGCCCGACCCGAATGTTTTCGCGCCGGGACACGCTGGGAGTGCCCGGACCCCTGTCGGTTGTTCCCGTCGGCATGGGCGAGGGGCTGATGTGGGTCTGGCTCTGCCGAGGCGGTTGGTTTCGGTGCGGGGTCGGAAGCGGGCTGCTTCGGATCTTGATTGGGAGGTGCGTGTTGGGCGGGGGGATCGGAGCCCCTGTTGCTCCGGGCGAGTCCTGGTCCGTCCGTGTATTCCGGGACCGGGAAGGCGAGGGCTGGGCCTCAGGGAACTGGGGTGGGATCGAGGTATCAGACGGTGCACCTGCTCCCGGCTATTTCGGCCCGCCCGCCTGGGCACAATATACCGGTTGAAGAATCGGGAAAGAAAATGTCCCTACAAAACAATGAGATGAACCGAGTGGCCGATGGATCCCATACTTGTGAGGAAACAGTGGTAGTATTGGAGCGGCTTCCTTCACACCCATTGTCGGATGGTAGGCGGCATCCCAGCCGCCCGCAGATAACAACAGTCGAGGGGTTTGTGGAGTAGGTGGACCGGCTTCTCAAATTAATTGCGGATCGGCTAGGGGGCAGCCTGGTGTCAATAACTACATCAAGAGAGGCATCCCGACGCTCGTCGACGATTTCGACGAATGGAGGGACCGCCTGCGCTCGAACACCGAGGCGCTCTATGCGACAGACAGTCTGGGATCCGCGGCTACCTCATGTCAGCGGCCTCAAAATAATAAGGTGCGATCGCAAGATGAGGACTCCGATAGCCCTGAGTCAGCAGTCACTGACAAGAAGGCCAGGGTCACCAGGCCCTCGGAGATCGCCGATTTCATGACGGTCCTGTCGAAGAAGGACAAAGTTACAGCAAAGAAATAGCAGCAGCAGCAGAAACGGCCCGATCAGACGGGCAAATCCCAGCCACACCATCGGCAATCACCCATAGTAGGGTCCGCAATCCGTGGGTTGTCCGGCTTTCTAGCAGCAGTCTAGTAAGAAACGTGATGTTCTCTGAGCATAGATGTACGAGATATAGTAAAGGAGACGTTGATTTCTCGGGACTTGATCAGGAAACGATTGATAACGTGAGTAATGGGAAAATTTTTATTAATGAATTTTTGAGTAAAGATAAGTTTGCTCAGTTTAAAAGTTTAAAAGCAGTTGCTCATGGACTGCATTTTAAATATTTTTGGCATAGAGGAGGTCTTTTCCTGGCCAAGTTCCGAGATGGCGAAACATCGCACTCAGTATCTACTGCGGCTGACCTGCAAGCGATCGCAGTGTCTTTTAGAACTGCTAAAATTGACCCTATCTCGATTGATAAGGCTAACGCAAAAAAAAAATAAAATAACTACTTTGAGTTCGTCAGACGATATTGCTATTGATGTAGTAGCAGATGTAGCAGTAGATTGACTAGATGGTCCACGAGTCAACGAGACACATTGTGAGGGATTTATAGCAGGCTTTCTAAATGTAAACTCGCTAAAAAAACACATAACTGCTTTTCGCCAATTCCTACTTGCTCATCCCTTCTATCATCTTTTCGGCATTGCTGAGTCGCGTCTCGGGCCAAGTATTCGGGATGATTACGTTCAGATCGGTGATTATTCCATCATTAGACAAGACAGGAATAGGAAAGGTGGTGGGGTTCTCCTGTATGTCCACAATTCATGCAAAGCTACAGTATTATGTTCCTCTTCAACAGTCCAGGACGAGGGTAAGCCGCTCGCTCCTGAATACTTGATGTGTAGTGTGCAACAGGGATCCTTGCCACCCGTCTTTGTTGCGGTTATATATAGAGCACCTGATGCTGAACTCCGACCTTGCTGATGTTCTTGAACGTCATTCGGCAGGTTTTAAACATCGCATTATTGTGGGTGATTTGAACGCAAACATGCTATCAACATCAGCGGAATCAGATTTTATTAGACAACTAGCGTGTAGCCTTAACATAAAACTAGTTAATCGCGGCGCGACTCATCATGCCAAAGAGACTCGCACATGGATAGATGTAATTTTTATTGACAATGACGACCTCATACTTGACTCGAACAATTTGGTGGCGACCTTTCCAAATCGACATAACATCATTGACGTGACTATTGACCTCCCAACAACTAAGACTCCGATCATACGTAACTTCTCGTACCATAATTTTAAGGCAATAAAACAGGAAGAGCTTCTGTTTCTCCTGCAAGAGTACGATTGGTCGTCCATCAATTGTTCGGATGCGGACGTGGACACTCGTTTAGAACATCTGGGTGTAAATATCATGAAGGCGTTAGATAAAGTAGCTCCAGTTAAAGAATTTCGTCGAAAAAAAGTGTACAACCACCGTGGGTTGATTCGGAACTTAAGGAGTATATAACAAACGTGATGTCTTGCTCCGTCGGTTTCTCCGCACGAGGAATCAAGAAATTTGGCAGGAATGTCAGACTCTGGTGACTGTAGCGGAGGATCGGACGATGAAAGCACGAGATAACTTCATTCAAAGCAAGATTTTTGAGGCCCTTGAAAGCGGGAAGGACATCTGGAGAGAGCTTAGGAGTCTTGGACTCTTACGGAGAGCTCGGGAGGAACTCCATGGTTTCTCTCCGGGTGAACTTAATTCACATTTTGCGGGAGTATCCCTTTCTGATAGTAAGTGCGAGTACGATTTAAATGATATAATGTCGTCAGCTAGTGATGAAGGTTTTACTTTTAGTAAGATAACTTATTCGGGTGTGGTCCTAGCTGTCGCGCATTTTTCTTCTCAAGCAAAGGGTGAAGATGGAATTCCCCAAAGTGTTATTGTTAAAACACTTCCAGTCATCGGTCCTTTTCTTGCTGACATTTTTAATGCCTCCCTCTCGAGTGGGATCTTTCCCGGTACCTGGAAGAAAGCTCATTTGGTACCGTTAAAAAAGAAGGCCATTCCATCTACAGTCACGGACTTTCGTCCTATTGCCCTTCTTAGCTTTCTTTCCAAGGTTCTGGAAAAGATCGTGCATGAACAAATGTCAGCTTATTTGTTTTCGAAAGAAATCCTCGATCCTTTTCAGACAGGTTTCCGTCCGCATCATAGTAAGCAGACAGCACTACTGAAATTGACTGAAGACATACGATCCGGTATAGATAATAACAAGTGGCTAATTACCATCCTTTTACTATTTGATTTTAGTAAGGCGTTCGACACTATTTCGCCATCCAAGTTGTTACGCAAGTTGATCAGAATGGGGTTATCCAAGGGAGTAGTCATGTGGATAAAATCATATATTACTGGGCGTAACCAAAAAGTTGTTATGGCATCTAATGGTAGTTCGGATTGGCTCACAACCAATCTCGGTGTACCACAGGGCTCTGTCTTGGGGCCCCTTTTGTTCAGCCTTTATATTAATGACCTTCAGGAAGTTTTATCGGGCTTTAAAAGTACGAGGGATATTCTTACGGATAGTGTATCGCATTTATTATACGCGGACGATTTGCAAACCTACACTCAAGCTACTTGCGATAACCTTCATCAGGGGATAAGACGCTTGTCGGCTGTGGACAAAGCAGTGTCAGTGTGGGAAAACGAAGGCAATTATTTTTGGGTCAGAATCTAACATTAAAAAAGCACAGAGTATGGATTTGCCTGGCATAGAGATTCAAGGTAACGTCTTTGTTCCCTTTGTTGACACAGTTACTAACCTCGGTGTAGTCATGGATTCGAAGTTAACATGGAGACCGCAAGTGGATGCAGTTAGCCAAAAGGTTAATAAGGCCCTACATTTCGCGACTATTTGCTATGTAAGTCCAGGGACATGGACCATGTATATCTAATGTAGAATGACGCTAATCATACGAATGTTGACTATAATAGAAATTGAAGTTTGATAGTCACAAAGAAATGTATTATTCGTAATGATAAGAATATGTGATAAGTGTAATGACGTGATTGATGTACGACAGATATAATATTGTGCAATATATGTAAGTTAATGACGAGCAATGTCGAGCTGTGATATGATTGACTATACTAATGATCTCTGTAAATATGTATTATTATTGAATGTAGTTTCATTGTTTTTGTCTTGCACAAAATAAACATCTAATCTAATCTAATTTAATCTAATCGGGACGTGTGGGGCTTGGTCTACTAGATCGTGACCAAGAAACTCTGCGCTCTCCAAAATCATCCTTTCGACGTGGCTCGAATAGGGGATACTTGGTTCCCAACACATCCGCCAAGGCAAGACCAGGAGGAAGCCGCTGAAGTAAGTGAGATTCCCTTATTATCCATCGAGGAGTTGTGGATCGCCTCCAAATTGATGCAGAGCGGAAAGGCGCCTGGACCCGACGAGATACCAGCTGCGATATTGAAGATCATTACGGTGAAAGCACCTACTCTATTGCTGAACATGTACAACGCGTGCCTGATGGCGGGTGTCTTTGGCACTCCCTGGAAGGTTGGGCGTCTCGTGTTGATCAGTAAAGGTAAGGGAGGTGATCCCCGGCTTCCGTCGTCTAACAGGCTTTAATTTAATTTAATTATTTATCTAACTTTTATTTATATTAAGTGTTAAGTGTGAATCTATTTATTAGCGTGAATTGTAAGAGTGTCATATGAATGAGTGTGTTTTTAATTTTTCGACGTGATAGTTATACGTAAAAATTTAGTAAAGTGTGTGTATGTATTCCTTTTATTTGTATCGTATTATGTTATCTTTATTTTATTTATTTTTTTTATGTATTTTGACGAAGCGTGTTCTGTGATGTGCCATCTGACTATGACTAGTTCATTATATTTAGATTTTATAAACTGACGAACTGTTACAGCGAATAATGTTATTTAATACATAAGAAATGCAATAAGTGAATGTTAAATGTAAGATAACAAATATATAATACTGACTGATATTTTAATTATTATAACTATACATGTACATGCAATTGTAAGAATTTTCGTCTTTGATGAATAAACAGTATATCTATCTATCTATCTATCGCACATACGGACATTTTCTAAAAATAGTGTATTTTGATTCCAAAAGATCCAAAACATATTTCTAACATGTTTTTAAGAAAACAATTTTTTACTATTACAAAGCTTCCTTTAGGTGGAAGCAATATCTAAATTCAATATATACAAAGTAATTAGAGTTTAGGTCCTACTCGCTAACTCAGTATTTAATAATCTTTAATTATCTAAAGGAAATAATATAAGATCAAATTTTTGATTTCTTAAAAGACAAAATTAATATTTTCCTTGGGTCACATTACCAATAATTATGTAACTGTCATTTTGCAACTATGTAGTTGCATGAGTCCAATTAGTTATAATGTATTTTTTCATTCTAATTTAGTGTGCAATCAGCTTACATTTAAGTAGAATTTGTGACGTGTATTTCACGTCCCAATAATATTAAATACGGGCAGTCAATCGCGACCCAGTCGCCCGTCACCAGAGCCGAGCATTTCTCACATTCAATGAGTATTGTTATTAATGGGGTATTGTTATTATTTGTTGAGGGAATGAGGATAAGGAGTCGCGACCGAGGAAGGCCGCAGACCGGCACACACACGCACACACCCATACCAGCGGCACCAGCTGATCGCCGCAGCGACGACTGCTTGGAGCGAGCAACGGCGACGAGTATACACACACAGGCACAGCACCAACATCACTGCACACTGTACGCGCGACTCTCTCTCTCTCTCGATTGCTCTTTCTTCCTCGCCTCTCGAGGATGATGAGCCGCTGCCCGCGCACACACATACACACACGCGCGCGCGGCCGCCCTCTCTCCCGATGCACGCAGACGCGGGAGGAGAGAGGATTCACAGCGGCAGCGGCGGTTTCCTCGAGGCACACCATCTCGGCTGTAGTCAAGAGAGAGAGAGAGAGAGAGATATACCGACTCGGCTGTCGGCAGAGGGGAGAGCTAGCAGCCGCCGCGCCGCGAGCCGCATGAAGCTGCCGGCCTCTCCTAGCGTAGGCCGACGCGCGCACGTCGCCGCTGCCAACTGTGTTGGTCCGGCGGCGATAAAACCGAAAGCGCCCGATATAGATATACACGCCGGGTTGCCCGCGCGTGTATATCTAGCAATTCATAATTGCCCGCGCTGCGTAAGCAGGGCGGTATTAGCGAAGCGAGCCAATGAGGAGTAGCGACTCAAATCACCGCGGACTTGGCCTTGATTTTTGCATCTAGGGAAAATCAAGGCCAATCACCGTAAAGGAAAGGGCGGAAGCAACAGGAGTTTGAGCTGAAGTTGCGCAAGAAGAAAAGCCCAAAATTTTGGAAGAGATTTCCGCCCTCTCCGGTTTTGATCATTGACTGCCCGGCCTTCAAGAGAGAGAGTCGAACATTTTTGGATTACCGTTAGAGAAGGAAGACCGCGTGGAGAAAACCTATAAAGAAAAAAAAGGACCGGCGAGCGATAGTTTTGGAGAGTCTTTTTGGCGACCTGCGACCTGAGAGGACAAACACCGCGGACGCGCCTGATTAACCACGGTGAGTGGGCTGTAATTGCCGAGCTTCCCTCGGCACTTGCAAGCGAATTATAACATTAATGTACTTCGTCGCCATGTGCTCGGGGCACATATAAAATTAAGCCGTGGTGGTGTGACACCGAGATATAAAATTCAGTGCGGGTCGGACCAGTAACGAATTTACACCTTATTGTGGGGAAATTTCCGCGACTCAGGAAGACGGGAGACGAGGTTAATATTATAGTAGCGAGGGACGCGTGACTCGGCTGGCGTAGCCATTTTTGTGTATCGCGACCGCGTAGATGTAAGGATATTGTAACTTGCGACCGATAGTGTTAACCGACGAGGAGAAATAAATTTATATATATATTTAAAGAAAAATTTGTGGGAAATTATTATAAATTGTGCATTCCTGATTTTCCTATTCACGGAACTTCCTCTGGGAAAAAGGGGGGCTCGTGACGAGTTAGCCGCGCTTTACCTGGCGCCCATTAATTGAGAAAAATTTGGTAAAGTGTCGAGACAAAGGTAAGCATCACTAATGTAGTGGTTTCGAATTTTCAGTAACGAATGCCATGTTACAAATTAAAAACATCGCTAAAAGCGAAACGTTGTGCCTTTCGCATAAGGGACTACATTAATTTCAATAAATTTCATTAAAAAATTAATTATTATGCCTCATTTTATTTTTTTGTTTTTAACCACTTGTCCTATACCTATACAGATGCTCTAAATGAAATATAGCTGCCATTTACTCCCTATATACCTAAAAATACCTATAGTGGGCAAATGCTTTATAGGTTTGACCAAAAATTTGCTTTCTGTATAATTTGATTTTCCTTTCCATTACTCAGAACAAATTTCTGTCTCAGTTAGAACCGTTGAATTGAAATACCAGAATTTTCTTTGTATACCCTCGACCCTTCTTCAGCCTTATACCGTAAGAGTTTAATTTGTTTAATACCACTTGTTAAAACTTCTCTAGATGGATATAAAACATTAATTCATATTAATTTTAATATTTCTGTAACCCTGCTTTGGGTTTCAACCAAAGGAATTTAAAACAAAACAGACAAAGTAAACAGTTTTTAAAATGTAATGAAATTAATGTTACGTTTATTTTTGTAAATTTGGCGAGTGCATTATACGAAAAGCACAGCATTTCACTTTTATCGATGCTTTTACATAACTTTGATTAAGATAAATAATACTTTACGCTTTTTAAGATAAAAGAAGTCATACGGTACAAATTCGTAGAAGTTTTTTCAATCGATTTGGATAGATACTGCGGTGTGATATGTTCGATGAAAGGACCATTTCTGTCGTTTTCAAATCATCTCGTACTTTATCTGATGACAGTGTTTGATTTTTTATTTAGTCAACTTAAATTCTTAAAGGACCATTTGGTATTGTATCTAATGTCAGTGTTTGAATGTTTAGTCGGTTAAATTAACCTCTTACGGTACAAGGCTTAAAAATGGTCGGGAGAATATATATATAACAAACTTGTAGAAGTTTTTTCAGGCCATATGGATCTACAATACGAAGTGATATGCAGTGAGAAACGGTCACTACAGTCGTTCTCATATAGCATCCAATATTGCAGGAATGTCGTAGAAATACTTCAACGTTTCTGTGATATTGCGGATAAATTGATACATTGCTACATTTCTGTTAAGATTGCTGCAATAATTCTACAATATTACATTATGATAAATCACATCGTAATATACGTAGTACAATACTGCAATATTGATATATGACATCTCATTGCAATATTACATCAATATTATTACAAGTTTATAGGATGACATTAATATTGCCAAAATATTTCGCGTATATTTCAATGTGATTTATCTGTAATATTGTTATGTGATATATCGCATGAAAATATCATAGTAATATTCCTGCAAGTTTACAGAATAATATTTCTCAATGAATCTCACATTAATAATGCCGAAACATTTGTATAATATTACACTCTTACACATCACACTGAATATATGCAAAATATTCAGTAATATTATTATATGACACATTAATTTAAGATATTACAGCTATATTCCTGCAAGATTACAGAATTACATTCCTGGATGCATTTCAAACTAATACTATGGACATATTTCTATTATATTATATGGCAATAAATCAGTCATCATTTTTTTAATGATAGCATTTTAAGTTTATCGTTTTATCTTGCCAGAAATTTTGACTATGATCATTTCTGTCGTTATCGAATTTTCTCGTATTTTATTTAAAGTCAGTGTTTGAATTTTCATTGCGTCAAATTTAACCATTACGGTATACGGCTCAAAAAAGGTCATGAGAATATAAAAACAAATTCGTAGAAATATTTTTAGACCATTTGATTGATTCCACGGTGTGATATGCTGGGAGAAAAAGCCATTTCGGTCGATATTGAATTTTATCGTATTTTATCTAAGGTTAGCGTTTGAATTTTTATTCAGTCATATTAACCTCTTACGGTACAAAGTTTAATAATAAAGGATTAACAAAATATAAAAACGAACTGGTAGATATTTTTACAGCTCGTCTGGTTCCTTTCTACGAGGTGTTATAGTGGGAGAAACGATATATTTTGTTGCATCATTATCTTGAACAAGAGCTTATTCTGTCATTTTTCTGTGTTAGCGTAACATGCGGGTTTTAGTGTTACGAGTATTTCGATATATACGTACGCGCGCGTTTAATAAATATATATGTAATATATTTATATAGATATACTTGCAATGATTTTACACACTTCACACACTAGCAGCACCCAACGACAGAATAGCCCTCAGTAGTTCTGAATTTCGCATCGTTCCTTCAATCTCATTATTAGACTTTTATGTGCAACTTAATTAATAGATAATCAAAATATGTCAGTATTATTGTCTGCTATGTTTGGAGTATCATTTGGGTTGTATTTTTTGGGTTGTATATTGCGATCGTAAATAAAAATGTTGTTAGAATTAGTTGAGCATTCATATTTCAATCAAGTTTGCGTATTTATTTATACGCATTATTCGAATTTACTTTAAATGTTTTTTGTTCTTACTTTTCTAGTACAATGTGCATATAAGCAAGTTGAAGATATATATATATAAGATATATATATATATATATATATATATATATATTCTCGAAGAGAAAGCTTTGTAATGGTGAACAATTTTTTTATGTTTTTTTAACGTATAAACATGTTTTATGGCTTGGGGAGTCCGAATAGACTAGTAGTCTTAAAAATGTCTGTATGTGTCTGTGTATGCCTATGTGTATCTCTGTGTGTGCGTGTGTGTGTATGTTTGTGTGTCAGTTTGCGTGCGTGCGTGCGTGCGTGCGTGCGTGCGTGTGCGCGTGTGTGCGTGTGTGTGTGTGTGGCATGTCACCATTCGTTCAATATGCGGTATAACTTTCCCAAACTTTGCACCGCTGTTTGCTATCAATACCCGGTCTGCGCTTGAAAGTTTCAGCGAAAACGATCGAATATTTTTCAATTTTTTCAAGACCTTTTTTCATATTTTGGTTTTTTAAATTTTTTTTTAATGCAGGAATGGTTTTTGGGGATCATTTTAGGACCGTAAACAATTTTATATGAGTCGTTTTTGAGTTGTTATGCTGTGTGACAAAATTATTTTTTTATTACTCGAAAACTATACGATAAAAGTCAGTGGAATTTGTACTGAATACTTGTCTCATATACATGTACATTTCTGTAGATTTCTAAGTAATAAGACGGTTTGTTTTCTGAGAAAAAAAATGTCAATAATGCTTTTCTTTGGACAACGATAACTTGAGTAATACCTGATGTAATGCCTTGAATATTTCAGAGAATATTTCAGGGATACAACTCTTTCCCCTATTTTCCATATCTCCTCTTTTTTAAAAAGTCTCCCCTATTCTCCCCTATTATCAGCAAATTCCTCTAATTCCCCCTATTTTCAACCGTTGTCATACACTTTATATTAATGTCTTTGTATACTTTACCAGCACCGTCAAAATCGCGTGAAGTTTGTGTAACAGGCGGTTAATGTGGTTAGCCAGCCACTTAGCTTCGCATAAGAAATATGTTTCCCAACCAAGTGAACGAAAAAGTGCAAATACAAAACGCTAAATATCTCGATTAATCTGAATGCCCCAAGGACCGCTTACTTTCTTAGAATAAATATTAAACCGTTAAGGTGGTAAATCCTAAGTCAAAATACTCCAAGGGCAGCAATTTTGCATTCAAAATTGTTGTATATAATATAATCTTAATAATAAAACGAATATCCTTTAATCAAGTAACGCAAAGAAAGCAATTTTTAATAAAAACAATATTTGCTTACGAAATTAGTCAATACCCGGGCTAAGTTAAAATTGTGGTTAAAATTCAAAATTTTAAAACTAAAACAGAAATTAAATAGTTTACATACAAAATCGCCTTCCCTAAACTCTGAGCCTAACTTCCCAAAGTGGAGCAATTTGCAATACTAACCAATTTAAATAAAAACTTCTTGTCCTTAAGGGGAATCCCTACAATATTTTTTACAAAAACGCGATTATTTAAAATTCTTTTTCGATTCTTCAAATCTTTCTATACACAGAAGCACATTGCAATATTCATTATTCTCCGTACGGAAAGGAGAAGTATCCCTGTCCAACCCAGCGACTTTCATAAAATGAGGGAAAGTGAGCGTCTTCCAGTTAAGAAAGCGTCCCATCTTCTCCCTCAACGTCCATTTCCATGGAGTCGTCCGACGTCCTGGGTTATGTTGGCGTGTCGGAGCGTCTCCGAGTGCTTCATTCATAACGTCGTCGGTTGCCCTGTCTAGGTACCGTTTCTTTTGTCGTAGGACCGTCTCGGTGAATTTTGCCGTGCCGGCCCACTTATTCTCGGCGGACAGCATTTCGCTCACGATGTTCTCAGGCGTGAATTTTCCGACCGAGCCGAGAAGAGCTGTTCTTTCTGCGTTCCAGTTTTCGCAGACGTAAAACGTGTGAAAAGCACCGTCGCAATCAGCGCAACAGAAGATGCAACTCGGGCTCTGAACCTTCCCTATACGATTGAGGTATGCGTAGAAGTACCCATGGTTACTCAGGAATTGGGACAGGTAGTAATTTACGTCCCTATGGTCTCTGTCAATCCAAGCGGCCGGCTGGTCTATCAGCCTTGCTGTCCATTTACCCTTGGTTGTGGTTGTCGAGGATCATTGCCACGTTTCCATGTTACGTTCCCGTTCTATGGACTGTTGTTCTGTCCTCCCCTGTTTTCTTCCCCTCGTAGATTCGCTTGCGCTCCGTCGCGTGTAGGTCGATCGGGATGATTTCCGCAATAACGAGCACTGCGGGTCCCGATACCGTGCGATGACTCTGAGAGCTCCTCTACGCTGAACGGAATTGACTCGAATCCGGTATGAATCCTTCTCCATTGCATTGGCCCACATTTCAGAACCATACAATAAGATGGATGTAATGACGCTTGCTCGCTTTCGGTCCATTCGTATTCGCCATGAGACGGCACAACCGTACCGTCTTTTTCTCCGCTTTATCCGCTGCATACGCTAGGTGACGAAATAAAGTAAGCTTAGTGTCTAGTTTGAGTCCCAGATACATAGCCTCCCTCCTTGTCAAAACCTCCGCGTCTCCCATGTACATGGGGAAGATGGTCTCAATCCATTTGCCAGTGAAAGGCACTGTCTCTATCTTAGCGGCCACTATGCATGTTGGAGCACGCAGGAAAGCTCTGAAGAATCTTGACCTTTTGGGGGTAGCCCAAAGAGGCCTAGTAAATGTTCTTTATTTTTCTTTGTTTTATCTTTATTATATTCACTGAGTTTATTTTGCTGGAAAGGAAAATGAATTTAGGTATTAAATAATTATTACGACCTTTTATGGGAAAAAGCCGAGCGGCACAAAAAACCCTGATTTATTGAAACACTAATATACACTGAGATCGATTAAGTTACGCGAGAGTGACCTCACGAAGAGCGAATACGCGCGTACATGCATTCAATAGATTCACGTTCACGCGCTCACATGCATCCAACACACTAATTAGATTTTCACTGATGGAAATGCTGATTGTGCGAGTGATCACACCGTCAGCAGCGGTAAGACCTTGAAGAGGCCGAGTAATTTTGCAAGTATGTACCCGCTAGTACATGGAAGCTCGAGGTGAGCTGAATGCACGTGCGCAGGGGCACAATTTGGTGTCGTACTCAAGAGAGAGAGAGAGACGCGAGGGAGCTCCGCACGCGATCCGGTCTGGACGATAACTGTCAGTCGTGCCGGCGAGAGCAAGCGATCGCCCCGAGCGGTGCGATCGCCACGCCACACACACACACACACACACACACACACACACTGCGCGCGCAGGCGCAGAAGTAACGAATTCACATGAGAATGAGTTTGAAAGTGTTGCGACGCAACATACTGCCGGCAACAGCTGCGAAACTAGTTTGAATCACAACAGTAGAGCAGTGTTAGACTTAACGAATAATTAACAACTTAGATCTATTCGCAACTTTGGTGATCTTTGGATCGATAGGAAGCATTTTATGAGGGTCAGTTTCCTTTGGAGGGACTGCCTCGTTGATTAGAATCATTATGATTGACTAGTCTAGGTTTCAATTCAACGCATACGAAATTGAATTGTTACATCATACATTTAACTTATTAAACATCAATTTAATCAAAATGCCGCCGTCGGCCGCATTCCTTGCAAAAAAAATCTAACGGGTCAGAGTCTCATCGCAGACAGGAACCCAGTTTACCGGACCAGGTATCGCGTCGCAAGAGTCACCTTCTCGGCATGACTTCTGAGCTTCTGGCTGTAAAATTTCCGAATTCTACCCTTCTCGGACCAGGCTTGTAGTTCGCACTTTCAGAATGCCAGATGGTTCGACTCTTTTTGGACAAACTGCCGAGCGCACATCTGGGGCATGTTACGTTTGGAGGGAGTGGGTTTGAGACTCTGCCGGAATCGCAACTTCCTGCTCTAAAGGTAAGACGCGAAGTCGCGTGATGTTCCACTTGACAGAACCGGTTGTCAGAATAGCGGTAGACGTCAACCATTTTATGCGAACTTGCAATTCGTGCAAGTACTCCTTGTGCCATCTTTTCCAAAAGTCCTGTCTGGTTTTAGAGATGCGTTGGTAGATGGTTAGGCGGTTGTCAGGAACTGAAACAAAATCAGGTTCGGGTAAAAGATTGAACGGACGTCCGATTAACAGATGTGCAGGCGTTATAGCTAACGCGTCGTTTGGATCCGCGGAATTTGCGTATAACGGTCGAGAATTCAAAACGGCTGCGATTTCTATTAATAAAGTGTCGAGTTGCTCATACGTGAGCGTTTGATCCTTCATCACGCGATTGAGATGATGTTTGAAACTTTTAACCGCAGCTTCCCACAGTCCGCCGAAATGTGGGGAAAAAGGTGGATTAAAATTCTATTCAATGCGTTCAGATGTAGCATAACTCTGAATCGCGTTTTTAAATTCCGACGTAGCATGCAAGTCGTAAATTTTCTGAAGTTCGCTGTTCGCTCCTACAAAATTTGTTCCATTATCGGACTGCATCACCTGCGGTTTACCGCGAATGCTTATGAACCGTCGAAAACACGCTAAAAAACCCTGAGTAGAGAGATCGGAAGCAACTTCAATGTGAACAGCCTTAGAGGCCATACACACGAAAACACAGCCATACGCTTTAATGAAACTACGATTCCGATCTTTCTTCTCCTTGATTAAAATTGGACCGAAGAAGTCTACGCCCGTAGCGGCGAATGCGGTATTGAGAACCACTCTAGACGCTGGTAAGTCTGCCATTTTTGCGTGAGGGAACTTCGGCCTTTGACGAATGCACGGAACGCATCGGTGTATGACGTGTCTAACCTGGTTCTTTCCGTTTAGAATCCAGAATCTTTCGCGAACCGCGTAGAAAGTGGATTGAATCCCGCCGTGGAGATTTCGTTGATGAGCATCGCGAATGATAAGATCAGAGACGTGATGAGTTTGCGGAAGCAGTATCGGATGTTTTTGATTGAATGGGATAAACCACGGTTAAATTTAAAGTTTCAGAGTTCATTTTTTGATTTTTCTTGCAATGAAGACGACTCAAATGTATATTTTATTGTTTTCCGATGCGTTTTTGTTTTTATTATAGGTTTTCCGATTTTTTAGTTTTAGTTTTTCGTTTTTTTTTTAATATCTTAGAAATGATATCATCAATTTAGCGACAATGCATTTGAAAGAGCTCAAAATTACCTATCTTTTACAACCAAAAATTTTTTATAAGCTGTTTCCCTTTTTCTGTTATACACGGAAACGTTATGTTTTTTTATAAACGGTTATATCTCGGAAATGTTTCATGGAAATGTATTGAAAAAAATTGAAATGATCAGTAACGTAGAGAACAGTAAAATGCAGAATAAAGTACAGTATTCAGTAAAATTTTTGAGCCATTTTATGTTTCTTTTGCCGAGAAAAAATATCACTCTGTAAAAATAATCGATTTTCTATATCAAGCGATATCTTAAGTAAAATGGCATTATTCTTATTTAAAATTTCTGAAAAGGTAGCTTTTAATTATCGCTTGGCTAAGTTCTTTGCTCAGATCATGAGCACTTTCATCTTTCAAGATATTTGAGGTTATGTTTTTTTTTTCAAACTTTTTTTTATCGCTTATATCTCGAGAACGGCACGGTCATTTTTTGCCAACTGGGGTTCATTTTTTTCATTTCTTAATGCGGATTCTGAATTAAAAAGAAATTTTAAGATTCATTGACTGCTCTCTATTTTATTTTATTCTGAATTCAATGAGGTAAATTAATTTGGTATGTAGAAATAATATAATCGCTTTAGTATAAATGCATTTGAAGAGAATAAAATGATCTATCTTCCCCGATACGAAATTTTTTATTAGCTATAGTCCTTCTTTCGTTATAGACGAAAATGGTCTTTTTCGTTTTTTTTTGGCAATATTTTAAAAACATAGGATGGAAAATCTTTATAAATAAATTAAAACGTAAAAGTTTTCCAGTATCTCTTGACAGTCTTAGCTGAACTCTTTGACCTGAATATGAAATCTATTATTTTTCAAGATATTTGAGGTTATATTTTTTTATTAATTTTTTATTTCATTTCTCCAGACGAAACAAAGGAGAGATAACTAAGTTAACTTATAAGAACAAAGAATTCCATATTAGTGCAATTTATTGAGTTTGAGGAAGCTAATTGCCATTTTGTTGGCAGTGGTTTTTTTTAGTAGCAGTGAAACTTAAAAAAATGCAAGCGTACTTGAACTAGATACTCTTAGAATAACAATAATATTCTTAGTAAGACGTAACTAATTAAACTTCACATTCAGAAATCCGAATGTTAACATCAAGAGCAGCTTTTGAAAGGTCTTGAATATGCGGAAAGAACGTTATTAACAATATGACGATAATCGTCATGTTTTAATTGGCCTTGTGACTGTCTCAAGACGGTCACAAAATGAGCGAATATATGACGATTTTCGTCATATTCTTAAACCGTTTTGCTACGTTTTCTAGACCTGTCAAATGGTGTTCCTTTTTAACATTCAGTTTTTTGGGCCCGAAGCTTTATCCGTTACGTCGTACTAATAATACTATTGCTTTTTAAGAGTTTTAGTTCACTGTTTGCTTTTTTCTAAGTATCGATTAAAAATAGCTACACAGGGAATTTGCATGAATTCTAATTTTTAAGAGATATTTAATCAAAGGGGAAGTGGGGGTGGGGGGGGGGGTATTTAATCAATAACTAGGGGTTATTATAACATTTAATAAATAGTTTACTATAGCAATTACAAATTATATGTTTAAATTACATTTTACAATTACAGAAATAGGTATACATATGAAAGAACTTCGAAAGTCAGACCAGTTATAGCTTTAAAATGCAAGACATATTTGGAATTTGTTGAGTCTATGATTGAAAAAAAAATATTCTGTTATGGGGGGGGGGGGGGGGGCTCTAAGGCCGGTTTTTGACCCAAATTAGATTTGGGCCAAAAAATTCGAATAAAATTCCTACAGTGTCTACCAAAAATAAAAAGTCAATTCCACCCTAAACGGACTACCCCTGGCCTCCTATTCACCCCTACGACCCCTTCAAAACATGAAAACTTCACCGCTTGTATACAGCGCTTTTGGAAAGATTCGACACTGTCAAACTTGTATTTGCTTAATTTAGTACACTATGACCTCTCTATGAACTATCTTCACTATTATTCACCATTTTTAGCCTATTTACCCCCCTCCCCCCTTAAGGTGGATGGAGGGGATGGTTTTATTAATTATTTATGTGCAGGTTATGTAAATACAAAATATGTAAGCTTAATCACCAGACTTGACTAGGGTATCCTGAGCTTTTGGAATCGCTGATTCCGAATCCGACGTCCGTTGACCTCCATCACATCAGGTTCAAGGTCATTTGAAGGTCAAACTGTAAAAAAGCCGATGAAGAAGCCAGAAAAATATATCCATATGTTTTTGGGGTCGCTGAATCCGAATCCGAGGTCTGTTTACTCCTATCACATTAGAGTCAAGGTCATTTGAAAGTCAAATCGTAAAAAGCCGATAAGATAATCCTAAAAAATACATATATAAGTTTTTGGAAACGCTGAATCCGAATTTAGGGTTTATTTAACAGGTAGTTCATAGAGAGTTCATAGTGTACTTTATTAAGCAAATACAAGTTTCACAGTGTCGAATCTTTCCAAAAATGCTGTATACAAGTGGTGAAGTTTTCATTTTTTGAAGGGCTGGTGGGGGTGAATAGGAGGAGTTGGGGTGGCCCGTTTAGGGTGGAACTGACTTCTTATTTTTAGTAGACACTGCAGGATTTTTATTCGAATTTTTTGGCTCAAATCTAATTTAGGTCAAAAACCGGTCTTAGATACCCCCACCTTTATTTTTTTTATTGACTTAATTTTCTTATACCTTCATAAAAATATATAATTAGTTTCGGGGGAGAGGGGGGGGGGGGGTGAAGTTAAGAACTACAGGGGGTGGCTCTCCTAGATGTGGAATATAAGTTGCTAACAAGTATAATGGCGGAGAGATTGAAGAGTTAGACGGAAGAAAACAATATAATTGGGGAAAGTCAAGCGGGTTTTAGAAAAGGAAGAGGAACTAGTACAACTAATAAATAATAAAACAAGAAACCAAGAGAGGAAATTGTATGTGGGATTCGTAGGTTTCAGGACCGCCTATGACACGGTGGACAGGGAAATTTTAATCGAAAAAATTGAAAAAGAGGGGAATTGAGAGGAGATTTTTGAAAATGGTTGAAGCAATATATAGAAAAACGGAGAATGAGATTATTACCGGGGAAGGGATAACTGAGAGGTTCGAATCGAGGAAAAGGCTAAGGCAAGTTGCCCTTTGAGCCCACCGCTGTTTAATTTGTATTTAGAAGATTTAGAGAAACAATGGGAAAAGAAAATAGAGGCGGGTTCAGTAACTGGGGGGGAGGGGGGGGGGGGTAAAATATACGGTTTAAAATATACGGCTACAGGAAATGTTTAATGATTTGGAGAGGTATAGCGATAAAAACGGGATGAGGGTAAATACTCAAGAAACGAAGGTATTGATTGGCAAAAAGAGGGGGAGAAGATAGAGGACAGAGAGATGGAAATATTAGGGGGAGGAAATAGAGATAGTTAAAGAATATAAGTACCTGGGGTTCTGGTTTAATTAAAAAAATACATATGGGACTCGCATTAAGAGGATGAAAGCGAAAGTGATGAGAGCTATAAATACAGTATGGGGAATCTGGAAAAGGGCGAAACTAAATAATCTAAGACGGAGACTATATCTAATAGACTCTATAGCAAAAGCGTGAGGTATGTACGGTACAGAAATTTGTATGGTGGGAAAGATGGAAGGACATAAAGAGAATACAAAGCAGGTATCTGAAATTGGCCCTCGGAGTAAATGGAAACACGCCGGACTACTTTAAACTTACTGAATAACGTATACTTTATACCGCGTAAAAAAAAGTCTTGACCGAAAAGTTTAACCCAAAAAAGTCACCGAGGTCGTTCTCAAAATCTTCCTAATCCGTCTATTTTTAAGCGATTTTTTTAGATTGTAAGAAAATACTGCTTTATTCAAACAATTTTTTATTTGTATATCTATTAGTTGTACTTACTTACTCTCCTAAATCTTCCGGAGCTTGTTACGGTGCCATTTTAGTGCTTTTTTTCTTTTAAGTGGCATTTCGAACGGAAGCCTTCCACGTTTCCTTATTTTGTGCCAACCCCATCCATTTCGCGCCCTCCCGCCCAATTTCAGTTACGACTGCTTTTACGTTATCCTCCCATCTGCGTCTAGGTCTACCTAGAGATCGAGTTGCTTTCGGTTTTCCTTTCATTATGCGCGCTGCTGTACGATCATCGCCCATTTTTGCCACGTGCCCTGCCCATCTTAGTCTCCGTGATTTTATTATTCTGTTAATATTTGGTGACGCGTACAAATTATGTAGCTCGTCATTGTGCAGTTTCCTCCACTTCCCAGTTTCCTCATCTTTCTTTGGCCCGTATATTTTCCGCAGAACCTTATTTTCAAATACCCTAAAACGATTTTCTTCCGCTTTAGTGAGCGCCCAGGTTTCGCACCCGTACAAGATTACCGGCATTATTATAGTTCTATATATCCTTATTTTGATATTTTTCGACAGTAGCTTTGACTTAAGTAATCTATTCACAGCGTAGAAGCAGGCATTACCCGAATGAAGTCTCTTATTAATCTCGGCTTTAATTTCGTTTCGATCATTTGTAGTTGTACCTAAATATCTGAATTCGCTAACCTTTTCAAAAGTGAAATTTCCAACTCTGAGATCCCCCTCTCCTTCGCGAATGCCCGGTTTCTCCATGATCATATATTTCGTTTTCGATTCGCTTACTTCTAATCCCGTGTCTTTAGCCACATTTATAAGGATTTCCGCGTTTCTCGCCACCGTTTCACCATATTGTATAGTTTCGCAATATTCTCACTTTTTCTCTAATAATTGTCTTATGGTAAACATTTGATCGCTCGTCGACCTGTTGCGCCGGAATCCACTCTTAATCTCCTATTATATCTTCCGCGAATGGTGTGAGTCTGGCCTGTATTACGTTTGACAGAACTTTGTAGCAGGTAGCTAAAAGTGAAATTCCCCGGTAGTTATTGCAGTCTGTTTTATCTCCCTTTTTAAAGATCAGTATGATGATGGATTTTTTCCAATTTTCTGGTATTGTTTCATTTCTCCAAATAGCAGATACTAGATAAAAAATTTTAGATGTAAGCGCGGTGCCCCCATATTTAAGTAGTTCGGCTGGTATAGAATCGTTTCCTGCGGCCTTATTGTTTTTTAGCTTTTTGATCGCGGCCTCTACTTCTTTGTAGGTCGGATTGTCCATATGGAGTTCAGCAATGTGTATTTCGTCTCTCATTTCCTCGGAGTTTTCATGCACGTTTATTAACTTATCGAAATAGTCTTTCCATAATTTCAATAGTTCATTTTCGCTTGTCACGAGGTTCCCGTCCTTATCTTTCATTAACTGCGATCTACTCTGAAAACCTTTCCTAATAGCGTTTATTCCTTTGTACATCTCGCGCATTATTTTCCTTACTATTAGTTTCTATTTTTCTAATTTCATTTTTCTGATACTCGCGCTTCTTGTTTCTGTACATCACACCCACTTGCTTTCTTATTTCATGGTATTCTTCTACGGCCCTACCGCTTTCATTGTGTACGCTATCTAATTTACCCTTCTTGCGCCTTTCAAACCAGAGTTCACACTCTTCGTCAAACGACGGTTTGCTCTTCGGCCTTTTTTTCTTACCCAGTACTTTCTCCGCGGCCCCTTTTATAGTTTTTTCGATAACCCCCCATAACGCGTTCGGATCGTCATCTACTCCCGTCTGTGCATCCGTTTCCTCGAGCACCTGAAATCGGTTGCTAACTTCTACTTGGTACTTGATTCGCTCTACCCCGCTTCGTAGTTTTTCAATATGAAAGGTTTTTACTTCGTTCGCTCGCTTACTATTTTGACCGGCTACTAATCTGGCTCTTAATTTGGCCACTGCTAGATAACGATCCGAGTCGCAATCCGCCCTCCTATAGGTCCTTACGTCGAGTACATTGGTGTGGCGCCTCTTATCAATAAGAAAATGATCGATTTGATTGTGCGTGGCCCCGTTCGGCGATGTCCACGTTGCCATGTGTATATCCTTGTGCTTGAAGCACGTGGTCTTGATTATAAGATCTTTTGCGGCCGCAAAATTTATGACCCTAATACCGTTATCGTTGCTGGTTTCGTGCAGACTTTCTTTGCCTATAGTGGGCCTAACCATTTCCTCTCTCCCGATTTTAGCATAGAAATCCCCCACTATTATTTTGGTGTCGTAAGACGCGAATTGATGGACGAATTGCTCTAAAGTTTCATAATAAAGATCCTTGACTTCTTCCTCTTTGTCCTACGTAGGACAGTGGACGTTAATAACCACGTAATTATACGACGCTCCTTCGATGATGATATACGAGAGTCGGTCATTCACGAAGTTGCAACCTTTAACGGAATGTATGATGCTTTTGTTAACAAGAAATCCGGTGCCTAGGGAATGCCCGCTCGCGCTCCCATATAAAAAGGTGAAGTTACCGGATCCTAGCATCGCGTTATCTTTTCATCGGGTTTCTTGTATTGCTACCAAATCTGAATTGTACCTCTTAGTTTCATTTATGATTTCCCGGAACGCGCCCGCTCTGTGTAGACTGCGTACATTCCAGATTCCCACCCTTAAGTTCCTTTTGGTTTTGGTTTGGTTTGGTTTTCTTTGACCCATGATAGTAAGTTAAACCCGCGCGTTTTGGATCCTGTTCCGATCGCAGGTGAGTCCATCCGTCTAGGGGTGATAACCCTCATACCTCCCTAGAACTAACTATGAGAGCTTTCCGACTTTGGCGAGGACATAGTCAACTCGTCGTCAGACACACTCGGTTTCATTCTCATATCCTAACGCCCCCCTGCAAGGCAGCGCGCCTTCGCTGGCTTCGTTGCCGTGTAAGACCAGGTGGCGAATTATTCTACACATCTCCTCTCAGGGCAGTTGTGATTGCTCCCGCATCCTCCACGACAGCAGGATTTTTGGCCCATTTTTTGTTTGAAATTTGTGGTAAAAGAGATAGATTACAGAGTAAGGTAGAAGAACAAAGTAAGATAAGAGATTTTGTATAGTGTTTGTAGTTGTTGTGGTGCTTGCGCAGTGTTTCTAGATGAATGCGTTCACCAGTGCGGGCTCATCACACCCACGCCTGGGCCTATCGGCTGTCCGCGACTGCTTATTCAATTTATTCGCAGCTAACCTCTTTCTCAGGGGTCGTTCCTCTATCCGCAACCTGAGGACACGCTGTGAAGTGGTGACAGGCACCCACCCGTCCGCTCTGGACGACTACGCCCAGGACCCGCTTAGGGTAACGGCGTTGCAACAGGTCATTTTAGTGTTTAGAAACTTCAATTCAGACTTTCATAAGAGAGTTCTGTCTATCAATGAGCATATAATAAAAATCGATTTATTCCTGTTTGTTTATACTTTCATTAAATATTTAGGATATTTTTAGTACTTTTAAATCGAACGTATTTTTAATATCATTGTTTAAACTATTTAATAAACTTTGTGATAAAGTTATTTTATTTATAGATTCTTAAACTATAAAATATGCAGAATTATTTGTATGTAAGTAGTCTTATAATTCATTCGTCTATACACTTATTCACGAAGAAGAAATTATCGTTACTGGTATGCGTTGGTCGTGACATTTTAAATCTCACGATAACAATAGTAAACAAAACCTAAACTCACTTTTCCTTTATTAAAATAAAAATTAAAATAAATGAACACAATAACGTAATTCAAATCAATTTTTTTAATTTACAAACAGTTATTTTAAAATATTTTAATATCTTAATTATAAGTTTTTCAATAATTTGCGATTTCAAGAAATCGAAAAAAAGTTGTTAACACTTTTTTCTTTAGATTATTACTATTTTACGCATTAAGTAAAAAAATTTCGGTCCTACTATTGAAGAATTGTCAAATAATTGAGAATATTATAATTACCTTCAAATATTATATATGACACGAATACTATGTGAAGAAATCGCCATAGGATATATAAAGGGTGTTTACAATTAAGATATAAACAATATGTTAAAAATTAGGTCATATATCGTGTCTGTAATTAGGACAGTGTAGTATGTCCGCAATTGAGACATATACAGGGTGTCTGTAATTAGACGTGCTGAGAGAGGACTACTATGAGGGGCGGCTACAGTGAAGGGGCTAAGTGAGGGGAGGAGGCTAAATTGAGGAGGGGCTAATTTCTGAAACGACGACGGTGGCGGTGAAATTTTTTGAATAATATAGAGAGATATACTTAAAAATATTAAAAATCCCAAGACAGGGATTAAATGTGTAGAGTATAAACGGTGTCTAATTAGTCACGTGATAGCTATTTGAATTACACACAAAACGATGTGTACTTAAATATAATGTATTGTAATTAAATTAATGTAATTAAACAATTATCGCATAAGAAAATAGACGTTGCCAATTGCTTTGGCACTATGCTTTCTTAAAGAGAATTTAAATATTCTAAAGTCGTTTACGTAAAATAATAATATTATATTGACTTATATTGAATAAAATTATATAATAGAAATGTTCAATCGTAAATATCAAATAAATGAAATTTAACTTAATAT
This sequence comes from Gastracanthus pulcherrimus, assembly GCA_949152435.1. Classification (NCBI taxonomy): domain Eukaryota; kingdom Metazoa; phylum Arthropoda; class Insecta; order Hymenoptera; family Pteromalidae; genus Gastracanthus; species Gastracanthus pulcherrimus. The sequence continues at coordinate 148,718,705 of OX424572.1, read as the reverse complement.
CTAAACAGTGAAAAAATATTTTTTAAATGAAATAATCGCTAATATCTCAGAAGGTTATGAACCAAATTAGCTAAAAGATTAATCAGCCAATAATCTAACACCTAATAAAAAAACACGTAAAAAAATGTATTTTTTAGATTTAATTTTTTTTCTTAAGAAAAAGTCTTATGACTTGAATATTTCTCTGGTCACATGAACAAAAATGATATGACCGTCTTTTTAATTTAGTATCTAATACCTTACCATACCATTGAAATAGAATTGATAGAAAACGTAAATTTTTAAGTTTATCGCCTGGGTTCAACTTTACGGTGGCGTCAATTAGTATCCCCCTGTTAACATGTAAAGTATATCATATATTTAAGTAATATATGAATGTACGGTACCAGTACGGGGGGACTAAACTTATGCTTATTTTACCAATTTGATAAAATATTTTAATACCGGTCTTGTCACATGACGTTTTATAAATAAGACCGTCATTTTGCAACAAGAAATTGATATTTGCATTTATGACAATCACATTTATCATAAGACAGTCATATTTTGCGTCACAACTCGTTTAAATGAACTTAGTTAGTGAAAAAGTTCAGTTTCTCTGAACTTAGTTCCATATTGTTGGCGTGAGAGGTAAATAAATAAATTGAACCTAACACAGGACTTAGAGTGTGTGAGTTTGAGGTTTATCACTCCAAATTAATCGAGCGAGATGTGGGCACGAACTTGCGTTCTTGGTTCGTGACGCGAGCTACTTTTGACTTGCGTAGTTGAAAGAACTACTTCGAAATTTGATAGACTAAATATGATCAACGTCGTATTACTAATACATATAGGTATTCAAAACATCATATGAACACATATGCAGAGTGAACTTCGAACTTTTATTTGAGAAAAGAACAGTTACTTAAAAAAAATTTTAAAAATAACCAATTTTTTATTCACAATAAACGTTTAAAGCGGTAGAATACCTATATCACTTTTTTGAAGATTTCCATCTGTAAAAATAATAGGAAAATAATTAAAGATTAAGTATGAATAGATTCTTAAAGTTGAATACATTTCTTACAAATCATCCACAATGAGACCCTTCCCCCCCCCCCCCTTACAAGGGGAGATGTCAGTCTATGAACATTTTTTGCTTGCACGAAACCTACAGACTCAAGCGATGCATGGATTTTAGTCATGCTGGTCTTAAATTGTTCTTCTTGTATGCCGTTTTGGACTGAAACTAGTTGGAGAAAATCGTGACCGAGACAGCCTGCTCTTTCACGCTTAGGCCAACGCAGTGATGGAAACGAGCGCAGAAACCGCCATTTTTTTCGACTCGAACCCATGCGCGCGCGGGCCTTCCGTCACTCCGGCGGTTATGCCCTCTCTCTCTCTCTCTCCCTCTCTCTCTCTCCCTCTCTCTCTCCCTCTCTCTCTCCCTCCCCCTCTCCTTACTTACCATAAAGGGACAGAACGACACGACAGCCTCGCTCTCCCGCCCCCTACAGACGCGCATCCCACCACGTACGCCGCCCCCCCGGCCTTTCACTCTCCCCCCCCTCCATCTCTCTCCGTCTCCCTCTGCAAAGGAGCGTCACCCCGCTTCACGCAAGTGCTGCCATCACCCTCACGAACTCGAGCGCGCGCGCAGGCGGCCGCCGCACCGCCGCGCACTCCTGTTTCCCTCTCTCTCTCTCTCTATCTCTCCCTCTCTCTCACTCTCTCTCTCGCTCTCTGGCTCGCACCGTTGATCACTCTTCGTCTCTCTCTCACTCCCTCTTTCTCTTACTACTTACTAGATGCAATTAACACCCTGGCACCATTAAAGCGAGTTAAGTCTCGTAACGGCAATCCACCCTGGATCGATGTTGAAATTGAACAGCTAAACAAAAAACGTGACGCAACTTACAAAAGGACTGGAGATGCACGGTACCACAAAGAGTTCCTAGAGTTGCGAGGTGAATCATTAACCAAAACAGAACAAGCTCGCATCACCTATTATCAAAGTAGACTGCTGGGTAAGCAGCAAAGCGATGTTTGGAAGGAATTGCGCATCCTAGGACTCCTTCCCAAAGCTAGAGTAGGGTTGCATGGATTCACGACGGAGGAACTCAATACTCACTTTGCGGGAGTATTCATTTCAAACGAAGAAAATCCCGTTGAGATCGAAAATCTGGTTGCATCTGCGAGTGATGATGGTTTTAAATTCAATCCAGTCAGCGCCGCTGATGTCGTGCTCGCGGTCGCGCACTTTTCCTCTCAAGCGAGAGGCGAAGATGATATCCCGCAGAGTGTAGTTACGAAGGCACTGCCAGTCATAGGGCAACACATTGTGAATCTATTCAACTCTTCTCTGAATAGGGGCGTATTCCCTGACCTCTGGAAGAGAGCACGAGTGGTGCCGCTGAACAAGTGTACTACACCATCGTCAGCGACGGACTTCCGTCCAATAGCACTACTGTGCTTTCTTTCAAAGGTTTTGGAAAAAATTGTGCATGACCAGATAATGGCGTACCTGACCAATACGAAACAGCTCGACTCTATGCAGTCTGGCTACAAGCAAAATAATGCAACTCAAACTGCTCTACTCAAACTGATAGAAGACGTAAGGACAGGGATTAACAACAGATTACTAACACTAATTTTACTGTTCGACTTCAGCAAGGCTTTCGACACTATCTCACCAGCCAAGCTTTTAGCAAAGCTGCGAGCTCTGGGGTTCTCCAGGCATGCTTTATTTTGGATAAGATCATATATATTAGGTAGGAAACAAGCCGTTGTAACGTGCTAGGACACTAAGTCATTTTGGTTGTCAACTAACCTTGGAGTGCCCCAGGGGTCTGTGTTGGGACCCTTGCTGTTCTGTCTTTACATAAACGACGTCAAAGAGCTTTTCGACGATCTGAATAAAGACCTAGACAATGACGATACAAGATGCATCAAACATCTACTATACGCAGACGACCTACAGATTTATATTCAAATAGAACCCGAAAACATCACGGAGGGTGTGGAGATCTTATCCCGTGCTGCACGAGCGATTGCTGATTGGGCCGAGGCGTTACCCTCAGACTGAATAAGACCAAGACTAAAGCTATTGTTTTCGGTTCATGCAGATACATCAACGCTCTTGAGTCACAAGGTATGCCGGAAATCAGTCTGGGAGTGGCGTCTTAGTCCCATTCTCGCAAACCGTTACGAACCTGGGTGTTATTATTGATTCTAAGCTCACGTGGAAGCCACACGTCGACATGGTCGCAAAAAAGGTTAACGGAGTATTGTACAACTTGAGGTTTTTTAGAAAGTATACCACCCAGGATCTGCGCAAGCACCTAGCAATGGCTCTGGTCTTTCCGCACCTTGACTATTGTTCTGTAGTTTACCTTGACGCGTCACTAGAATTACGTAGCCGACTGCAGAGACTCCAAAATTCATGTGTGCGATACGTACTAGGTGCTAGGAAAGATGAGCTCATCACCCCTTACAGGGAAAAATGAGGATGGACAAGAATAGACTCGAGAAACGCGATTTTCATGGCTATCACCGTCTATAAAATAATTAACATCAAAGAACCAGTTTACTTGAGATCTCTTTTTAAGAAGAACGAGTCTAAGCGCCCTGTAAGTAAAAGAACTCTCTGTTGCATACATGCGTACTGAGACAGGAAGAAGATCTCTCCAAGTAGAAGGTGCGCATTTGTGGAACTCACTCCCTTTTGCCATTCTCACTTTACCATCATTAATGGCTTTGAAGGCGGCGGTTAAAAAATACTTCGCAAACTTTGATTAATGTTGTTGTCAGTCTTATTTATTGCTTTATTTATTTATTTATTTATCTATTTATTCATTATTTATTTATTTATTTATATATTTATTTATTATTTATTTATTTATTTATTTTTTTATATCCATTCATTTATTTGTTTCACCGATCGACAAGTACAACAGCTTTGAAAAAGTATGCCAGTATTTATTAATATGTGTAAAATAAGAAATTGTGAAATGGATGTATATAATTTTAATTGTATGACTGATAGATTTGATGACCAGATTAGAATTATGTTTACATTTCTGACGACAGTGTGCACTATTTTATGTCAACCTGACTTCGAATATCTGCAATCTTATTTGACGTTTACTAATTATGTGATATTTTATGTAATAAGGATGTGATATTTTCATGGAAATTATATGTGATATTATTTTATACTAAGAATTAAATGTAAACCATGTTTTGTAATATTTACAAATAAACATTATATCTATCTATCTATCTATCTCTCCCTCTCCCTTGCTAGTAGTCACACTCCTCCAGACCGCACATTGGGCCCGACCCGCCTTGCGTAGTGACTCACGCGCATCAGGACTCACCTGTCTTGCGCGCAGTTTCGCTCCTACAGAACGCGCATCGGGCCTGCCCCGCCTTGCGCACGGCCTCGCGTGCATCAGAACTCATCCTGTCTTGCGCGTCGACTCGCTCCTATGGATCGCGTATCGGGCCTGCCCCGCCTTACGCACGACCCAGCGCGCATCGGGCCTGCCCCGCCTTGCGCACGGCCTCGAGTGCATCAGGACTCACCCTACCTTGCGCGTCGACTCGCTCCCACAGAACGCGCATCGGGCCTGCCCCGCCTTGCGTACGGTTCAATCTTCCCCCGCGGCATTCAGGAGCGCATCAGGTCTCCCCTGTCTCGCGCATGGCTTGGCTTGACCCAGGCACACGGACGGCCCTCCGGCAAACTCTAACCTAATCCCCTCCACAGGCATAGGACGACTAGTCACTCAGCTAGCCCTGCTCACGGTACTTAGGCAGACTGCGAGGAGGATCCTGGACCGTCCCCTCGAGGAGTGGACGATAGGACTGGTCCTCAGCAGCCTCGAGATACTCGATGGCTATTGGAGGGATTTCCTCGAAAACCACGTCGAGCTCCTTCACCTTCCAGAGGCTCAGGAGAGCAATTACTTCAGCAACAACGACTACGCCGCGGCGGAGAACCTCTACACCACAGCCAATGGCCGACTTTACGACGCGCGGGCAAGCACCGAGGCACCACCCCCGCCGGAGAGCACATCACTGTACGGTATTCGCGGATCAGCCAGACTCCCGCGGATAGAATTGCCCAAGTTCAGCGGACGACGAAAGGACTGGGAGTCCTTCAGAGACCTCTTCCACGCCCTGGTGCACGACGACTCGACGTTGAACGACGTCGAGAGGCTCTTCTTCCTGAAGACATGCGTGCAGGGCGAGGCTAAGACGGCTTTGAACAACATACCGAACACCGCCCTCAACTTCGCGACGGCCTGGTCAGCCCTCGAGTCGCGCTACGATCAATGACGTATCCTGGTGCAGGACCACCTCAAAGCCCTGCTTCACATGAAGCCCCTCAAGGAAGAATCAGCAGCAGGAGTTCAGCGACTCCTGGATGACTTAGAACACCACCGAAGTCAGCTCGCCGCTCTTGAACGAGCCGTCCCGCAGTGGGATGACTGGTTTGTCACAATCGCGAGCCTGAATATGGATCCGACCACGAGGCGCGACTGGGAGGAGGAGATTGGCGAGAACGACCAGACGACGACAGAGAACTTTCCGTCGTACAGCCAGCTGGCGGTATACCTACAACGCCGCTGCATGACCCTCAAGTCGATCGAGACGAGCCGCACATCCACGTTCATGGAAGCCTCACGTGCTCAGACGAGCGCCTGGGCACTTCGAACATTCGCCACGACAGCAGCCGCAGGCTCCGGTAACTCCTGACCCGCCTGCCCAGACACCTTCAAAGGCTTCACCATCACGGAGCGCCGACGTCTCGTGACCAACAACGGCCTCTGCTTTAACTGCCTTGGAGGCGGACACGCAGCGCGGAACTGCCCATCCCATTCCTCTTGCAGGGCATGTGGCGGACAGCACCACACGCTGATTCACGAGGGCGCGAGGCAGCGCCCCGCGCAGCCCGCCCACATGGCTCCGCCTTCGAAGCAACCCCGCCGGCAGTTCACCGCCGCCACGCCTGCCGCCCTGCCCATCGCCGACGACCCGCTACCACAGTGGACCAGCCACGCTGGAGACGGTCAACCCCAGGAATGACTAGCCGTTCTACCCACGGCCGTCGTGGTTCTAGGGGACGGACGACACCGCAAGGAAAAGATCCAAGCCCTGCTAGACCCCTGCTCTGAGGCCACCCTCGTAAGTTTGAACATCGCTAGATGACTTGGAGACGTTCTTGAGCGAGTGAGCATCGGGGTGGCCGGAATATCAGGCTCGCTCTTCCCAGCCAGCGTGCTAAATCTGCCATCATGGGATATGGCAGCGAAGCGACTTCGGGGACAAGATTCGAGTCGTTTTTTAATGCGTCTCGCCCTAAAACAAGTGGATACAGCCTCAACGACGCTATGCATGCAGGTCCAAAACTACAAAATGACCTCGCCATAGTCGTGACCCGCTGGAGGACCCGTCGGATCGCCTTTTGCGCGGACGTGAAGATGATGTTCCGTCAGATCTGGATCCAGCCTATGGGACGGAGATTACGCAATTACAAAGAGGCCAGCCGATCCACCATGGCAGCGCACTGCCGACGCTGTATTTTCGATGACTCTGTAGTGCTTCGCGTGGGGGGCAGACTCTGCAACTCCCTCCTCCCGACCGACGAGAAGCACCCGATCATCATATGCGGACGCAGCCACCTTGCCCAACTGATCATCGACTGAGCTCACCTCCAAAGCCTGCACGTCGGCTTTCGAACCACCTACTCGCACGCTATACAGTGCTTGGATAGTCGGCGGAAGAGGGCGGGTGAGGTCCCATATCCAGAAGTGCACGGTGTGCGTCAGAGCAAACGCGAGACCCATGAGTCAGTCCATGGCTCCTTTGCCTGCAGCCAGTGTGACGCCATCAGCCACCTTCCTGAAAACCGGAGTGGACTACGCTGGACCATTCCAGATACTGCGAACGAAGGGCCGCGGGGTCACGTCGACCAAAGGATACGTCGCCCTCTTCGTATGCCTAGCCACCAAAGCAGTGCACCTGGAGCTCGTGGGCGATCTAAAGACCCAGAGCTTCCTTGGTGCCCTCGATCGCTTCACCGGCAGACGCGGTCAACCCCAAGAGATTTGGAGCGACAATGGCACCACGTTCCGCGGGGCCAACACAGAACTCTACCGTCTACTGCGTACCGTCGAGATAGATCTTCGGCGATCCAGATGATGTCGAGATCCTGACACCGGCACACTTTCTGACCGTAAGATCACTAACCTCGATGCTCCAACCCTCCACAGACGACACACCTCTGGACCACACGACGCACTGGAATCTCGTCAGACTCGCCACTTTTGGTCTCGCTGGAGCCGCGAGTTCCTCAATACTCTACAGCAGCGATCCAAGTGGACCAGACCCCGCCCGAACCTCGCGGTCGGCGACATGGTCATCATCGTCGATCCTCCCCTTCTCAAGCCCAACAGAAGGTGACCGCTTGGCAGGATCACCGCAGTCCATCCCGGACAGGATAACCTCGTAAAAGCTGCTACTGACCAACCGGAACAATCGCCGCTGCACGCCGCTGACAACGCCTGGCCACACCAACGGCGGGCGGCACTCCATTAGGTTCGTTCACGGAACGAGGCGGGCGGGATGTCGAATTTGAATGTTCGCGCCTACTCCCGTCCCCGCTGCGGCCGCGCCGTCCCAGATGGCGGCCCAAGTGTCCCACTCTCGCCTCCTAAAGGAAACAAGGAGTTCATCCACTCAATCTCCCTCTCCACAAATTCCAACAAGACTAGAATCTTCACATGATAATCGATTCTTAGAGGTTTCTAAATACTTCAGTCCATAATAGCATTCAATAGGAACATTTTAAGATCTGGATCATCAAAATCCATGTATCGATTCACTCTGCAGGTGTCGCGCAAGCTCTGAAAACACAGTTATGAGAAAATTGCATTTACAGTTACACTTCACTAATGTTACAATTTCTTCAAAAATTACATCTCAGTCCATATTACAACATTTTGATTCACTTCAGCAGCTATTCTCAAATATAAAACATGATTTCATCATCTCAATCATGCAGTGCGTGCCATTTGTAACCTGAAATAAATTAATGTTACTTCAATATCAAATAGAAAAATCATACGCTTAGAAGTAAAGATAGTTTACATACCAGTAATAGATTAGAATATCTTTCTAGATGTGATCCCTTCGAGTCAAACTTATTTTTTCCTCGTGTGCAGTTGACTAAGATTTTTTTTTTCCTTTTGTACGGTATGCTGATTTACTGGAAAAAAAATATCACTAAGTAATACATTAAAAAATTACATTAGCTACTGATAAAATAAGATGACTTATCTGATTGAATAATTGTATTGCAGAATTCATTTGTCATTTTTAGTATTCTTTATGATCTTGAAAACACTTATACTTTTTGACGGCTTTGAAAGTAAACACTCACAAGAACATATGTTTAGGTTACGCCTTTTCAACGCAGTACGACGTTGCGATCTGTGCAACTACCAAAAAATGCGCGAATTTCAAAAAGATAGTAATTTAAAAATAATCACTTAAAGCCTGTAAACATTTTTGTATGGTTCTATTCATAACTAAAACTTTATTAAGTTATTTATAGCTTGTAAATCAAAAATAAATTATAAAAAAATCGGTTTTTCATGATTTATAGGTACACTACCCCTTAAACAATAAAATTATAGAGCAGATACTGAGATACCTCATGGCCACAGGGACAATAATTTAAAAATAATAATAAATGTTTAAATAATCATAAATTTTAAAAACAACTGAACAACTTAAAAAATGCATGTATAATTTTTGTTTTACATACTACTTAATAATTTAATGCAAATAGAATTATTAAAATAATTTTATTTGTGTTACATTTTTAATTTCTACAAACTTTTAAATAAAACTTCGAGATAAAAAATAGATTTTTCTGTAAAAAATCAGTAGAGCTCCACCTTCAACATTGTTTGTATATGAAATGACTGTCTCTGAATTATTTATATGATTAGTAATGATGACTAACCTGTTAAGGAAATTGGAGCTAATAGGAAAAACCTGCACTCATTTCTTATCCGGTTAAGGACTGAGTACCAAACTCGGGTAAAAGTTGGTGTTACTCATATAATACCTTAACATTTCTGCTTCCACAAAGAGGAAACTTTGTAATCGTAAAAAATAGTTTTGCTAAAAACATTTTAGAAACATGTTTTGAGACTTAAGAAATCAAATATACTATTTTTAGAAAATATCTATGTGTGTGTGTATGTGTGGGTCAGTATGTGAGTGCGCGCGCGTATGTGTTTGTGTATGTATGTATGTATGGACGTGGATCAGCATTACTTTGTATATACACGGTGAACTTGATGTTTCAGAGCTCATTTCGTTTGTTTTTCTTTAGAGGATGGAGGGACAAAAATATTTTTTTTTGTTTTTCGCTGTTTTTTTTGTTTTTATATCGATTTTTCAAATTTTGGGTTTTAGTTTTTCGGGGTTTTTGGTACATTAGAAATAATATCATCTATCCAGTGAAAATGCATTTGAAAGAGCATAAAATTACCTAACTTTTCCGACCTGAAAGTTTGGATAATGTTATTCCCTTCTTTTGTTATCCACGAAAACGTAATTTTTCGTTTAAACGGTTATATCTTGGAAAAATATCACGAAAAATTTTTGAAAACATTTGATATGATGGAGAATATAGAGAAGAATGTTCAGTAAATTTATGGATTCTTGACCGTTTTGTTTTGTCGAGAAAAAAATAATTTTAAAATCGATTTTCTTTCTCCGTTGATATCTGAAGTAAATCGGCACTATATTATCTGAAACTTTAAAAAAAGGAAGCTTTTAACTATCTCATTTCTTGTACGTTTTTTGAGATCAAGAGATCTTTTATTTTCTGGGATATTGAGGTTATGTTTTTTAAAATTTTTTTTTGATCGCCTATATCTCGAGAGCGCAATCATTTTGTACAAAACAGGGTTAATTTCTTTTATTTATAAATGAAGATTCGAAATTCAAAAGAAATTTCAAGATTCATCAACTTATTTTAGTATAGGCGTACTGTCCTTACCGGCGCTGGCTATTAACCTGTACAGCATACACCATTTGTTTCGAATCGTTCTTTTCTAGAACATTGCTTGATGAAACAGCGTTTATTACAGCTGCTTCGCGTGTCGTCGCGATATCTAGCGCTTTTTCAAATGTCAATTCTTTTTCTTCGAATAATTTAACACGTGTTTCCTTATTTTTTATGCCGCATACTATTTGGTCCCTTAGCGCGGTATTCAATTTTTCAAAATTACAATGTAGTGCAAGTTCTTTTAATCTCACGACTTATTTTACCACTGTTTCTTTCAAGTCTTGCTTAGCTGTGTGGATGTACAGCGTTTGATTGCTTCTGACGGTGTTGGAGCCAGCTGATCAGTCATAGCTTTAATCAACTCCTCGTATTTTTTTGCGGTGATTTTCGCGGGTACAACTAACTGCTTGAGCTGCGCATGGACATCGCTACTCAATTGAGTTACCAGTGTTCCCACTTGCATTTTATCTTCTGTTATGTTTTTGGTTAACAGGTAGCACTCTATTTTCTCCGTAAAAATCTCCCAGTCGCCGTTCTCGAGTTGAAATTGGAATTTGCTGTTACCTGAAATAGTGGTGTCTTCGTTTGAGTCTTGCTAGGATCGCACTATGGAGTCTTGTTGTTCTTCTGTCTCTGTCGCGTCTATGTTCGCGGCATTAATTGCTTGTGGCGCAGTTAGCCTTTGTTCGTGGTGATCCGTTGGTAACGTAGTTTCTAACTTTATCGTTTCCGGCGAAGTAGATTCGACCACGTTTCTCTCACTATTTTCGGAAACACTTTTTTCACTTTCAACTTGCACTTTTGCGGCCTTTTGTGCACTTTTAATGATTTTTCTCAATCTTTCTCTGAGATCATTATACAATTCACTTGCACTGTAGGGAATACCTCGTAGTTTTAACTCTTCAATTATTTGTTTTTTATTTAAATTTTGTAACCACTCCGTTGTTTGATTTTGTTCAGATATAAAATAGCTACACCTTTATGTATACACTTTACACGACGCTTATCATGACGCGTCGAGAACTTTCGATCAAGGCACCGTCCTACCTGTCGAGTACGTGCATTAACAAGTCTATATACATTATGTAAAATAGTATAGTTTATTAACTTGGTATATAGTAATACAATTACGACGTGTAGCGGAGTGCCAATGTGCTCAGCGTGTTATCTAGCACTCAACTAACATACTTGCCTTGTACGCGTATACATATCGCGCATCGCTGTAGTAGTTATTATATTCTCTCACTCATACATACATACAATACATTACAACCAATCGTCACCATTCTTGTAATCAACCTCAGATCATAGTCTTTACTGAGACTTGGTTGAAAACTAGTACTTTATCTGTTGAACTTGGCTTTACAGGGTACGCTGTCTTCAGAAGAGATCGCGACCTAACAACCTTTGATGCATCAAGAGGGGGAGATATGCTCGTAGCTGGCAAAGACGAACTCAAAGCTCAAGTCATCTGTATAAAATCTAAGGTTGAACAGTTGTTTGTAGAGATTAGGCTACCCAAATCTAACATTATCGTAGGAGTCATGTATATGCCTCCTCTGCCAGCGTCTGAGAACACTTTGAGGGTTCAACTATTTGATGAGTTCTTAAGCATTGTCGACGACCTCCAACGTAATTTACGGATCACCAGTTCTTACTTATGGGCAATTTCAATCTACCCAACCTTCCCTGGTTCGTCAGCCCTCTCAACTTTAGTCTGACAGTGTGTGTTCAAGCTTGTCTACGCAAGTGTGCTTACATCCTTTGCTCGTCAATGTCTCTACATGATCTCACGCAGAAGTATCCAGCTCATCCGGACAAAGAGTACTCATTAGACCTTCTTTTTTGTACTGAGGAATTTTACATGGTACTCTGCTTCCGACAAGTTTATTCGATCAGATGACAATCACATTCCTGCTGTATTTTCACTCAACACTACAACCGAAGTAGTTAATCATGTTAAGGGGACAGATACACCTTTAAATTTTAAATTAATTGATAATACCTTTTAAGGTAAAAATAAGTCACTCATCATATATTACCTGATTTTTTTTCAGTAAATTTGATCATTTTATCAAAGTATAACTAAAAAAAATTTTCTGCTAATTTATACGCTCAGTATTTTACAGCGCATCCTATTTTTAGAGTAGCAGAATCTGAAGATGTATTTCTATATGAATTTGTAATAACTAAGGAACTGTTACGCAGCGAAGTAAGTAACCATAAAGATAATGCGAGCTCTGACCCTGAGGTAATTCCTCCTCTCTCTGTAAAGAGATGCTACCAACTCTTGGAGATACCGCTACTCACATATTTAAGGAGATGTGAAAGTGAAATAAAAATCCCTACCTTACCGGCATCACATTTACATTTTTTCTTTGCAATAAATTAATATTTCTAAAAAACAGTATACTATACCCTCCATACTCATACTATGAATCTTCAGATAAGTTTTCAAAAGCTTTCATTCTTAACTCTTGGAAGAAAATGCCTTTGAAAATATACAACTCTAGTTACATTTTCAATCGCATTTTTCTCCGAGAGCTAATAATGAAAGCTTTTGAAAATTTAACTACAGGTTAAATTATACATATAGTAAAGACCGTGCATTAATGAAATTTGACTACTTCATAAATAATCTGCTGTTGTTTAGAATAAAAGATCTGGGTGTGATGTTTGATTTCGGCCTTACATTTGATAGACACATATACTATGTTATATCGAAAACTTTAAAATCGTTAGGGTTTTTAAAAAGAATAACAGCTTCATTCATGAATAGTGATTCAATAACGCACTTTACAAATAAATTGTTTTACCAAGTTTTACGTATACATTATCGATTTGGTACAGCATAGGTTCCTGAGATATTTAGCTTTTAAAATGAATCGTCCGTTACATCGTTATGCTTACGATTACACGGATATCGCTGCTGATTCTGACATCACAACAATTAAATCGCTTCATCACTACAATGATTGTTTACTTGCGCTTAAAATAATCCGGAAATACATTGATTCGAATGTAATCGGGAATTTGTTCGCTGAAATGCAGTTGACCTACTTCCTGCGTAACCCAAGGGTTATACATGAAAGTGATGCTACCACTAACATCGGCTTCAATTCGGTGATCAATAGATTAAAAAGGTTATGTAATTTCATTCCCGGAACCATTAGGACAGAAAGAAAAATAAGTATTTATAAAAATAGAATTCAATCTCTTGTAACTTTCTATTGCCTCGTTTCTGAAGTATATCTAAATCTTAATTAGTTTATAAACTCTAGTTTATTTGCTCATACAAAACTTGCTATAATGTATAGAAATCCTAGTATAATGTTCATTCTAAGTTTAGGAAAAACTATGTATGTCTTCGTTTATTCTTATTCTTATACAACACTTGGCCAAATAACTCTTAACTTGCCACCAACACTGTAATTATTGTATAAAGAGCTTTTACACGTTTAATAAATAAAATAAATAAAATAAATAAAATAAATAAAATAAATAAAATAAATAAAATAAATAAAATAAATAAAATGAATAAAATGAATAAAATGAATAAAATGAATAAAATGAATAAAATGAATAAAATGAATAAAATGAATAAAATGAATAAAATGAATAAAATGAATAAAATGAATAAAATGAATAAAATGAATAAAATGAATAAAATGAATAAAATGAATAAAATGAATAAAATGAATAAAATGAATAAAATGAATAAAATGAATAAAATGAATAAAATGAATAAAATGAATAAAATGAATAAAATGAATAAAATGAATAAAATGAATGAAATGAATGAAATGAATGAAATGAATGAAATGAATGAAATGAATGAAATGAATGAAATGAATGAAATGAATGAAATGAATGAAATGAATGAAATGAATGAAATGAATGAAATGAATGAAATGAATGAAGTGAATGAAGTGAATGAAGTGAATGAAGTGAATGAAGTGAATGAAGTGAATAAAATGAATAAAATGAATAAAATGAATGAAATGAATGAAATGAATGAAATGAATGAAATGAATGAAATGAATGAAATGAATGAAATGAATGAAATGAATGAAGTGAATGAAGTGAATGAAGTGAATGAAGTGAATGAAGTGAATGAAGTGAATGAAGTGAATGAAGTGAATGAAGTGAATGAAGTGAATGAAGTGAATGAAGTGAATGAAGTGAATGAAGTGAATGAAGTGAATGAAGTGAATGAAGTGAATGAAGTGAATGAAGTGAATGAAGTGAATGAAGTGAATGAAGTGAATGAAGTGAATGAAGTGAATGAAGTGAATGAAGTGAATGAAGTGAATGAAGTGAATGAAGTGAATGAAGTGAATGAAGTGAATGAAGTGAATGAAGTGAATGAAGTGAATGAAGTGAATGAAGTGAATGAAGTGAATGAAGTGAATGAAGTGAATGAAGTGAATGAAGTGAATGAAGTGAATGAAGTGAATGAAGTGAATGAAGTGAATGAAGTGAATGAAGTGAATGAAGTGAATGAAGTGAATGAAGTGAATGAAGTGAATGAAGTGAATGAAGTGAATGAAGTGAATGAAGTGAATGAAGTGAATGAAGTGAATGAAGTGAATGAAGTGAATGAAGTGAATGAAGTGAATGAAGTGAATGAAGTGAATGAAGTGAATGAAGTGAATGAAGTGAATGAAGTGAATGAAGTGAATGAAGTGAATGAAGTGAATGAAGTGAATGAAGTGAATGAAGTGAATGAAGTGAATGAAGTGGATGAAGTGGATGAAGTGGATAAAGTGGATGAAGTGGATGAAGTGGATAAAGTGGATAAAGTGAATAAAATGAATGGAATGAATAAAATTAATAAAATGAATAAAATGAATAAAATGAATGGAATGAATGGAATGAATGGAATGAACGGAATGAATGGAATGAAAAAATGAATGGAATGAATGAATTGAATGAATGGAATGAATGGAATGAATTGAAGAATGTAATGAATGGAATGAATCGAATGAATGGAATGAATGAAATGAATGGAATGAATGAAATGAATGGAATGAATGAAATGAATGGAATGAATGGAATGAATGAAATGAATGGAATGAATGAAATGAATGGAATGAATGAAATGAATGGAATGAATGGAATGAATGAAATGAATGGAATGAATGAAATGAATGGAATGAATGAAATGAATGGAATGAATGAAATGAATGGAATGAATGGAATGAATGGAATGAATAGAATAAATAGAATAAATCAAATAAACGAAACAAACGAAACAAACGAAACAAGCGAAACAAATTAAACAAATAAAAAAATGAAATAAATAAATCAAAAAAACAAATAAAACAAATAAAAAAATGAATCAAATGAATCTAATGAAACAAATAAAACAAATAAAACAAATGAAACAAATAAAACAATGAATCAAATGAAACAAATGAACCAAATGAAACAAATGAAACAAATAGAACAAATAGAACAACTAAAACAAATAAAACAAATAATATATATAAAGTATATAAAATAGATAAAATACATAAAATAGATAAAATACATAAAATAGATAAAATACATAAAATAGATAAAATACATAAAATAGATAAAATACATAAAATAGATAAAATAGATAAAATAACGGTTGCTGTTGATGGATAAAATTATGAGTTTTGAGATTCTTTAATTTATTTTCAAGTTCTTCAAGAAAAGTATCTGTAACAACTTCTTTAGTTTCAAGTGTTGCACGGTCGGCCACCCACTAAATAAAATTTCACCAACATCCATTTTTTTATGGAGTGTGCGTTTTTTAATCTATCAATATCTGGACGCGTCTGACATTCATTAAAATAACACTAACAATTAATAAAACAGATACTATGATGGTAATTATTTAAACGTAAGTATTAGTTGGCTGTTAGCTTTGACAACCGAATAGTATCTAGCATAAGTTTGCAAATTTTGATGCATTACAGATACACGTTCAGTGTGAGTACCGATCTCTCCTGCCAAAATGCAATTTTTTGGTCGTATTTCGCGAAATTTGAAAATTCTATGTTTATTCCTTGATTTTTTTACCAAATTTAGTATATAAATTTCGTAGATTGAATAAAATCAAGTGTTTTTGCTTACAAATCCTCTTTCCATCTACCACAACAATCCATAACTGACTTTTTGTTTTTCATTTTCTGTAAGCAACCTGCTATTTTCGTAATTTTTATAAAAATCTCTTATTTCATTAGTTGCTATTTTAGACAATGAGTGGCTAGTTTTTTTGTATGAAATTCAGAAGAAATTCGTTCGATTGTCCATTTTAAGGGAATTATAGTCAAAATAATTGTTCGTTCTAGATCATTTGGTAGAAGGGAAGAAAATATTTCTTTTAATCCCTGTAAAATATCAGTCAAGTCATGTTCTGCTGATAATGTTTGAGATCGTTCAAAATTCACAGCATATGTGCTTTCATTATGATAGTTTATACTACTGCTAACACCAACAACGTTCATTTTACTGCTTTCATCATTAACATCTGCATTGTAAATACTCAACGAACTAGACAGTTAAAAGTAGTTCTTTATAACAATGAAGTTCGATGATTTTTTTTTAGTTTATATATAAGATTTCTATTTATAATGCAGTGCTTTCTCGTATATTTTATATATTTTTGTTTTGAATTACATCACATCACATTAACTACTTACTTCTTCAATGGGCTTCTTGTAATTTAAGGGTCCAGCCTGAGTTAAATCCTGTAAAAAGTCATTATCCATTATATACACTACAAAATTATTTTGAGTTTGCAAAAGTTGCAAGTTTTTATATCTTAAATATACATGTTATATGTGAGTTTTTCACGATTTAGACACCTCTAACAATAAGTGGTCTTCATATATCACTAAAAATTCGCTAATCTACATTATTCAATTTAAGCCTTTTTAACCTCTTACCACGGGTTTTTGAATCAGGCGGTACATTTTTATGGTCACTGAAGCTTTCAACTATTCTTAAGAAGTGTACGTCTGGACTGTCCGTAGTAAATTTTTCTTAATAAATTATTTAGAAAATAAATTATTTTATAAATAAATTATTAGATAAACATAAAAGTGAATTCCTTACTTTGGTTATTGACGATATTTCATTGCATTTTTATTCTTTACTAATCTGTTAATGCTTTACATTATAAACTGAATTGTTTTCGTTATAAATATTGTCATTTAATGATGATTTTTTCGACAATTAACTTTCTAACCGTACTGTCAGCCAGTAAACGATCTTAATTTCAATGATACGGAATACTTATAGTTTACCAGCTCTTAACCTTTCAGAAGCCACTGGTTGGATCGTTAGGGAGACGTAGGCAGGCCTTTCTCCGACAGTGATATAATCCCTTAGAAATGTCCTTGACTCGCCGAGATTATTCCATTTCTACTTTTTATTACTTTACTGCGCGAGAATTTATTTTCTTTATTCAGAAAAGAGTAATCTTTTCTTAATTTTCAAATTTAGAAATAATAAAATTTAACACTTTATAAACCGTTGCTGATTTGACTAACACTTTGCGATACAATCTCCTTAATTTTTCTAGCTGGACTACGATGCCCCCTTTAACAAATATTTTATACTAGATCCAATCTTATTTAATTTGTATTGTTTTGTTGCAGGAAGCTGTTAAAGGATTTAGGGAAAATTTTCCCACTTCAACACATGTATCTTTTGTTCAAGAAATTATAAATGCTGTTCTAGAAAAACCAGATCATCATCGAAACAAGACCTCGCAGATTCTTGCTCAACTATTATTTCACGAATGTATAAGTTTATTGCATTTCAAAAAGGGGTATGTAACATAACTTAAGTAGTAATTATTTATTATTTATTAATCTACACATAAGTATTATTATCTTCTAATTAGTCTATAATAAATTGTAATTCTAAAAAAGTAATTTAATCCATTAAAACCCATGGCTAACCTATCTGCGCTATCGCAAAACTAACTATGAGATATTTCACATTACCACGAAAGAACATTAATGGCAAAACAAAATTGTTAAAATCATTTGTTTATAATGAATTTATTTAAACACTTGTTTTCAAAAATGATTTTCAGGAAAAACTAATTGCACCATTCGATTTTACGGGGAAAATTACTACGTAAGTATGTATTACATGTGCATAAATATTAATTAATTTGTTATAAAATAAATCTAAACCATTAGATCTAGCCTGTACCCGCTACAACAAACTGCAAAACTAGCAAAAATTATCACGTTAAATCACGTTAAAAATTATCATCGCTATCAAAAATTGAACTACAAGACGTTGCTCATTAGCATGTAATAATATTAATGTCAAAAGAAAAATTGTTAATCTTATTTGATTAGCGTTACTAGTTTAGCCATTGGGTGTAGTGGTTACAGGCTAGATCTGATTATTTATAATTATTTTATAACAAAATAATAGGGAAGAATCATGATTTTTTATTTTAATTTTATTCGAAAGTTTATCGAAAAATAACAACTTTCCTAAGACAGATTTTTTTAACGCAATATCTGAATTTTAGTAATATTTTAAAGTTATGCTTAATTTTTATGATTCAAACTCGCGTGACGTCAGCGTCCCTCCGTTCAGCGCTCCCCTATCTGCGAGTTTCGAAACTTGATTTGAGAAAATTTTGCCCTCATCAATTCCTGTCACGGCAGTCTAGCTGAAGTGCTGTGCATATCAAAAAGTGTTATGCGACCGTCACATTATTACTACAGCTGATTAGACTATAAACAAAGTTTTAATTTGTAAACACAAACACGATGGATAACCGAAAATTATCTTTACAATCTAATTTAGATAATTACAAATACTGTTTTGTAAGAATTTATACACGCCCCAAAGAACAATTTAAAACGAAGAGCATGGTTTGATGCAGTTGGAAATCCAAACGTTAAATCAAAGAAAACATGTTATTATTGTGAAGATTATCTGAATGTAAGTACAATCTATTTTTAAAATAATATACGTAAATTTAAATAAAAATTATTTGTAGTTTGAAGAAGATTTGGAAAATTATACTCGATATAAATTGATGGGAGGTCCAAAAATATTAAAACTTGATGTGCTACCGCGATTTCATTTAAATCTACCAACAGTATTTGAAGAAAATGTTGAAGATTTGTGTCAGGATGATAACAAGGGCCAATCAAACCAGTTAAGACAACCGTATGTTGAACAGTGCATGGAAAGCAGTATTGTAAAGCCAAAGTTATGTGATAAAAGTACTCAAATATTTGATGATGAATTTAAACCAAAAAGTTATAGTAAAAACTGTCAAACTGACTGCATACGTACCAAAGACAAATTTATTCAAGCCACTGTAGAGACAAAAACTGTTGAAACTGGATGCAATTTACCTATTTTGACCAAAAGTATTGCAAAGTTAAAAATAAGTGAAGAAAAAATGAATTAAATACAACAGGTGACAGTATTTCGAACAGTATATTAGACAGTGCTTCATATAATCCAAATACAAACCAGACCTCTACTGACAGTGAGGAGCGCAAAATAAAAATCAAAGTCATGCAAAATTTAGTGTATGAAAATTACACGAAGAGAGCGATTCAAGATGATCCATTGTTATTCTTAGGAATCTCAAAAGATTGTTTATATGTTATAGACTTATTAGAAAAGGAATCTAAGATTAATACAAGAGATATTTATATGACATTAAAAAAAATAAAAACGAACACTTCAAATGCTATATTATCTTATGAATTTGGTATATCTAAATCACAAATAGAAAATTTTTTTAGAAAAAGTGTGAATGTCATTGCAAAATATTTAAGACAGTAAATTTTTTGGCCTTCTAAAAAAATATTTTACTAAATCTTCATATGCAGTTTAGATACCGATACAGAGCGGTACAAAGTATAATCGATTGCTTTGAAATAGAAATCGAAAAGCCATCTGATGCTGTGAACCAAGCCCTTACTTGGTCGGATTATAAGAAATGCAATACAGCCAAATATCTGATATCAGTGACACCTGACGGTTTTATTAATTTTATATCAGAATGCGTTTGTGGTAGGTGCACTGATATGGCAATTGTAGAAAATTGTGGCTATTTAGATAAACTTCCTCAAAATACATCAGTATTAGCTGATCGGGGCTTTAAACAGCTTGATACTCTTTTGAGTAAAAAAGAATGTCAATTGATTAGACCTCCAAGTGTTTCTCAATCTGTAAAAAGTTCAAAAAAGGAGATTAAATTAACAAAACAAGTCGCAAGCATTCGAATACATGTGGAGCGAGTTATAAATAGAATCAGAAATTTTAATTTCTTGGATATCCATACACGTGTAGATAATAAAATGTTTGATTGTTTAGATTCTGCAGTCGTCATTGCAGCAGCTTTAGTGAATTTACAAACAGAAATAATTAAAAGCTTCTAAAGTATAAACTTTATTTACTACTTATAACCTTGTTATGTATACAATGTTTCATAAAGTCTAAAATAAAAACAAACTCTTTAAATTTCTTTACGTCTCTTTATTAAAAAGTGACATTTGTTCCTGCATTGGTCGTTTGGTCCAAATTTCAACTTTTTAATAAAGAGTCATAGAAAAATAAAAAATATACTGGCTGACTATGCATGAAATAAGAATTAAAAGACGTATATATATATTTTTCTGTAAATCTAATACTTTTTGAGAAAAAAATATAAATATGGTTGAGTTTTTCAATTTTCAATATTTTATTTCTCAAAAACTATCAAATTTACAGAAAAATTCATACATACCTTTTTTCATTCTTATTTTGTATAGATTCAGTCAGTATTTTTTTTATTTATCTAAGTTTCTTTATTAAAAAGTTTAAATTTGGAGCAAATGACCAATACAGGGGAACAAGCTTTTTTTTGCCAATTATACCTTTCTGCTTACAAAGAATGTTAATTGATAGTGTTTTTTAAATAAATGTAAATAAATAAAATAATTAAAAAATAAAGTCTGATATAAAAACAAACACTTTATTTCTTAATATTTTTACAATAAAAATTTCTCATCAAATTCTTCAGTATGTATGGTAAATGAATTATTTTTTTCAAATTCTGGGTGAGCAACGCAGGAGTGTCCTTTTGATCTGCCAGTGAATAACATTTGCATCTGAATTTGTGCTCTGAATTTAGGTTTGATTTTTCCTTTAGAGAGATAATTGTCTACATTTTTCATACTTGTAGGACATTTTACTTCAAATATGGCGGTATCAGACATACCATCTGGAGAAGCTCCCAAATTTGGGTAATTTTGATGTAAAACTAGTCCACATTTTTGCACTTTAACCTCTTTCAAATATTTAGCAGCTTTATTTAAAACTTTTTGCTCCAATTCTCTGCCCCTTTGCATGGCAAAAGTATCACAACTTTGGACGCTCATAATTTTTTCAACTAGTGACCCATCTAGTGTTGTACATACTGCAGCTTCATAAAGGGTTGATGCTGTTATGCGACCATATCTAAGTTCGTATCACAAATTACTATCACTTTGATCAGTATTCATAGTAAATGCAGCTTGACGATCTTGGGTCTTCATATTTGTGGCACAATAATTTAAAAACTTATCTGGATCACTTTTATCTTTACAATAACACACTGCATTATAATGCATTGATAATTTCTGCATATTACTGTGTTGAAAAAACTTGATTAAGTGACTATCAATTTTTTCTTCTTTCTTAAAGTTTAATACTTTAGATAAAAAATCACCATTGTGCTCGTCATTATTAACAACTGCACACTTAGGCTTATTCACAAAGTCTTTAATTTTTTTAAATTTAATACTTGATCCTACTTCAGACAATTTTGTTAGTAAGAAGAGACTGATGTAGGCGATGGTTCCTCTGAACGTCGGTACAACCAGGCCAAAAGAGCTACAGCATGTTTGCATCCCCCTAAATATTTAAATTTTCTAATAAAAATCATGCACTATGAGTTTAAAAATTATATTTTTATAAGAATATTTAAGTTACCTGATGCTACAGCGCAATCCTGACACTCAGCTTTTGTAACCATTTTATCTGCTTCATTGACTTCAACGCTTACAGCGTAGTTCTTATTACAGACTTTGTGCTCTGGACATATTTTTGCTTCAACGATGCATTTTGATTCTTTTCTTAATACTTGAACATAATTTGGATGCATTGATCTGTTTCAATATATTATATACATACATATTAAGGGGGGAAGGCCCCGAAACGAGGTGTATTTTCAACAATTTTTTTTGGAGTGAAAAAGTGTTGTTTTTTTTCTAAATGTTTTATTATTATTTAGATACATATTTAAAGTATGCTATATAATTTTTTTGTGTTTTTAACTTTAAAAATGGCGGCGCTGCACTGCGTCAAACTTGAGTTGTTTTGCAATTTGCTTGAACGATAGCGGCCTTATTATTTATCTGAAACAAAAAATCAAAAGAGGTTTTGTTAATAACATTATTTTTAATACTCCAAACCTATAAAACAAAAAGAAAAGTCATTTTTACAAAAATGAGAAAGATTTAAAAAAATTTAACGTTTTCTTTTAATTAATTTGTTTAAATAAAGTCCGTAATTTTCATTAAAAAATCCCAATCGAAGGTTTGGAGTATAGCCAGATATTTGAAAAAGATCTCCACAAAATTTAAAAGCAATCGAACAATTATTTTTTGAGTTATCGTGCAAGCAGTGTGAGAAAATGGTGTTTCAAGAAAAACGCGTTCGGAGTTTTCGGAGCAGAAAAATCTTAATTTTTTCGACTTACCGATTAATCAGCCATTCCAGGGGCGTACACCAAACCTTCTATCTCTTCGTGCTACTCATCTTCAGCTGTTCTTTGTTGTTTGCGCAGCGTACGAGCTTCTTTTGATGCTAAAGATGCTTCCTTGTTTTGTTTTTTAACTCGGCGTTTGATTGCGTAATCGACGAACGCTTGGCTGTTCTTGCCGGGCAGGCCTCCAAACTCATTCATAATTTTTAATACTCAGTATTGGCCATCATTAAAGATGGAACCTGCTACAAACGACGATATTTCAACGATTTTTCGACCAGAATGCATATGCTTAGGGGTCAGCTTCCACACAGTTGAGTTAAATGACTCATTAGCATTCTGGGTATATCCACCTACACATCTTTCAATCAATTCAGTTCGAGACAAATCTTCAAAAATGGGGAGTATTTCTTTAGCTAAATTTGGTATTGTGTGCTTGTATTTTGCTCAGACGCTTCTTCTTCTTCTTCCTCACTTTGCTTAAATTGATTCCCTTGAAATTTTCTTTTTCTTAATCTACAAGCAAATACAGGTTCTTCATGAGTGCCTTTTTGGCGTGGATTTGACATTTTAAAACTCTAATGACGATCCGCACGTGTCAAAAGCCGGAGCAAAACTAACGCGCAGCTGCTTTCTCTGCTCGCTCGAACAGCCATAGTCTAACGGTTATTTTCCTATTTAGACACGTTTGGGAGCATTAGGTCTTCCCCTTCTCTTACTCGAACTAAGCTATACCTATATCTAAAAATAAAAATAAGGAAAAGAGCAGACGGAGCGTCCCTTCTTCGTGCGCTCGGGGACCCCTGCCGCGCGCTCCAAAACTGAGCGTATACCTGCGGCCGAAAATATGCTGCCATTTCAAAACGAAAAAAGATTTTGATTTAAAATTTTGAGGAGACATTCTTGAGATGTTTTAGAACAAATACACAAATTTTGAAAAAATAAAAAAAAAAATTTCGGGACCTTCCCCTCTTAATGAACATTTTAAATATTATATTATAATTAATTATAAATTTAATTTTTCAATTAAAAATAATATTATTGCAACAGGTTTATGACTAAATATCTGTGGGTTCCCAGAGAAACAACATAAGTCTATTTTTTGAAAATTGATTTTTGAACGATTTCAGTATCTTTACATAGTATATTTTCAAATAAAAATACAAAAAATCAAAAAAGTGTAAAAATTAGTGACTATCTACTATTTATGATTTTTTTAACATTATTTTAAATGGAAAATAAAAACTTTAAATATTAATATTTCAAAAACATAAAAAGTGGACTTATGTTGTTTTCCCTGCAACCCACAGATATATATGTCAACTCTTTGAAATAAATATAAAGAAGTTTATTTTATTTATCTTTTAAATGTAGGATATAAAACTAACCTTAACGTTTTGACATTTCGCACTTCAGCACCTGAATAGCTGTCGTTATCAGCCATAAATTTCAACAACATGTCGAGATCAATTTTTGGCAAATTAGCCTGTGTAGCCTTTATTCATTCTTGATGATTACAATTATTATAAATTCAAACTAATAGCTTTTAAATAGAATATTTTCTGTTGTTTACAATATATTCCCTTGTAGTAATAATGTGACGGTCGCATAACACTTTTTGATATGCACAGCACTTCAGCTAGACTGCCGTGACCGGAATTGACGAGGGCAAAATTTTCTCAAATCAAGCTTCGAAACTCGCCGATAGGGGAGCGCTGAACGGAGGGACGCTGACGTCACGCGAGTTTGAATCATTATAAAAATTAAGCACAACTTTAAAATATTACTACAATTCGGATATTGCGTTAAAAAAAACTGTCTTAGGAAAGTTGTTATTTTTCGATGAACTTTCGAATAAAATTAGAGTTAGAATTTAATTTCGAACCATGCCACTTCCCTATTAACATTTGTGCACATGTGACACATATTTTCGTAGATATATTTCCCGCAAAATCGAATGGAGCAATTAGTTTTTCCTGAAAATCATTTTTTAAACAATTATTTAAATAAGTTTCATATAATCAAATTATTTTAATAATTTTTTCGCCATTAATGTTTTGTCATATTAAAGTGTAACATCCTGTAGTTAGTTTTTCGATAGCGCGGTTAGGTTAGTCATGGGTTTTAATGGTTTAAGTATTGCTAAATGAAACAAAATCTGGCACCTTCTATTAGGTTATGGCTTAATAGGGGTCAATAATAGGGGTAAGCCTGAGTTAAATTCTGTAAAAATCATTGTACATTTTATAGACAGCAAAAATATTTTAACACAATCTAAGTTGATGCAAGTTTTTTTATATATATGTATATTATACGTGATTTTGACATGAATGAGACCCCTCTAAGTGGTCTTTATAGTCCCTTAAAAATTCGCTAATCTACGTTATTGAATGTAAACCTTTTTACCCACTTACGACGTGTCTTTTAATCAGGAGGTGCATTTTTCATAGTCACCGAGTCTTTAAAGTATTCTTCAGAAGCGTACTCACGGACTTAAGCAGTTATTAGAGATACACATATCAATCATAATATTATGCAAATACTATAGATATACTACTATTATTGATACATGTGTGTCTCTAATAATTGGAAATAATCTTTTTTTATAAATGTAGCTCCTTAAGTCTGTGAGTACGCTTATGAAGAATACTTTAAAGCCTCGGTGATCATGAAAAATGCACCGCCTGGTGAAAAACACGTGGTAAGTTGTTAAAAAGGCTTAAATTCAATAATGTAGATTAGCGAATTTTCAAGGGACTATAACCACTTAGAGGGATCTAATTCACATATAATATACATATTTAAGATATAAAAACTTGCATCAACTTAGATTGTGTCAAAATACTTTTATCGTCTATAAAATGGACAATGATTTTTACAAAACTAAACTCAAGCTTGACCACTTAAGGGATCCCTACCATTTTTTTGTAGGGTAGTTCATTTTATGCTCTTTTTAATACATTTACACAAAATTGATCATAATATTTCTAACATGACAAAATATCCGAAAATCTAAAACTGAAAAATCGAAAAATCAAAAAAATTTTATTAAAAAAAAACATTTGGTGAATTTTGAAATTTTATTTGAATTTTGAGTCTTCATTTAACAACGAAAAAAATGAGTCCCGTTTGATGAAAAATGACCGTGCCGTTCTCGAAATATATGCGATAAAGAATAAATTTCTGGAAACACATAACCTCAATATCTCAGAAAATAAAAGATTTCATGATCTGAAAAAACATTCAGGTTATAAGATAGTAGAAAGCTACATTTTTGTTAAAAATTCAGATTAAATGATGTCGATTTACTTCAAATTTCGTCGGAGAAAGAAAATTGATTTTTTTACTAAAATTCTTTTTTGTTATCAAAAGGAAAAGGGTAAGACTCAAAAATTTAATTATTCCTAATTTTTAAAAAAATTTCGGCCATATGTTTCCGAGATATAACCGTTTAAAGAAAATTACGATTTCGTGTATAGCTAAAGAAGGGAATGACCTTAGTCAAACTGTCAGGTCGAAAAAGTTAGGTAGTTTCATGCTCTTTCAAATGCCTTTTCGTTTGATCGATGATATTATTTCTAATGGGCCAAAAATTCCAAAAATGGAAAAAATGCTATAAGAACTAAAACTCTTTGAAAAACAAAACAAAAAATTTTTGTTGCCGCTTTTTGAGCTGCCTAACTTTAAGAAAAAAAATGAGTCCTGAAACATTAATTTTTACCGTGTATATGTAGAGTAATGCTGATCCACGTCCACACACACACGCGCGCGCGCGTACACACACACGCACATACATACACACACATACACACACATACACACACACACACACACACACACACACACACACACACACGCACGCACGCACGCACGCACACACACACACACACACACACACACACACACACACACACATGCGAGGAAGCAGGAGCTAACTCGCGGGTATGTTGCCTCCCCCCACGCCGGGCGGCTCAACGGAAGGAACCCCGGAGCTATCATTCACGAACCAACAGCGCATGCTGGCCGAGAAAGACAGAGCTATCAAGCTCTGCCCCACTATCAGTGACTTTTCAGTGGCGCACGGGCCCGTGCGACCGCCGTCAACGTCCATATCATTATTCATTGCTGTTGAGGCAGCTTATCTTGTTGCCGCTTTCAATCGACGTTGATCAACGTTAGTCTAGGCGACGATGTCCATTGGGCTCTCGTAAGAGTAAGAGATACAGAGCTTGCAAGCTCTGCTGTATCAGTATCAGCGTATCAGCGGTGCACGAGCACGCGCGGCCGCGCTAGCATCGACAGCGCTGCTGTTCGAGCAGCCGATATTGCTACTGCCTTCGCTCGCGAAGGCATTTCATCCCACCCACGAAAAGCCTCATTATCGAGGTCAGGGGCCTCATATCACTACATCTCTGCAGCGCGGATCGATGCCAGCTCCGACAACGATGTTCAATCAGCACTCTCATGAGTGAGAGCAACAGAGCTAGGGAGCTCTGCCTTACCGACCTCACATCTACAGCGGCGCGCAGGTTCGCGCAGCCACCACCAACGACGTCGCCGTTGCGTGCAACGGCTGCTGGTAAGGATCCCGGAATAACCGAGTTGTGCCGTAATCCGCCACTCGTCTATTGGCTGTCGTAAAGTCGGGACCAAGTGGCGGATTTCCGCTTACACGCAACAGGCAAGAGAGAGATAGATAGATAGATATACTATTTATTCATCAATGACATAAAATATTTAAAATATCAGTCAGTTTATACATTTGTTATTTCACATTAACATTCATTATTGCGTTTTATATATAAAAAATAATATTATTCGCTGTAACAGTTCGTCAATTTATAAAATCTAAATATAATGAACAAGTCAAATATAATGACATAGTCAAATGGTACATCACAGAATACGCGTCGTCAATACAGAATAAAATAAATATAAGTGATATTTTAGAATGCAATTCGAATATAACATGTCTTTTATTTTTTCTAGCATGTCAACATCATCAACTTTACACGCATGCGATTTAATTACATCTGCTATAAAATTCTTACTTTGTTGCAAATAAAACAGGTGTTATCATCTATTAATTCTTCTTCTTCTTCTTCGACTTTATTAGCACTAAAAAATTATTTATTACATTAAACATGATTTAAGTATAATAAATAAAAATTAGTAAATAAGAATTTGTAATATTTTCTACCTTGCTTCAGAACATATAGCCTCTACAATATCCGCAGTTTTCTCAGGTTCATCAGAAGTTGCTGTGTCTCTGTATAAAAAGAAATAACATATATTAAATTGTTGATAATTGAATAATTATTATTTATAATTCAATAATATTTTTTCCATACCTCAGTTCAGAACACGATGACCCTGCTGGTTGCTCCATTTCCTCCTGGGATACATATGTACAACTTGCAGTTTTGCTATAATACAATGAAATGCATTAGTTATTAATAAAACTATCGGTAATTTATCACTTTGATTAATATTTATTTGACATTGATGTATAAAAATTGTCAAGCGTTAACGTATATATTGAAAAATTGAAACAGAATTTATAATGCACACGCGCAAATACCTACGCCACGCCACGCGCACTCACACAGGTGAGCGTCTAAATCCCTGTATTCGCGCTAAAATACAGTCACGCCAAGCCACACGCATACACACAGTTGAGTGTTTAAATTCGCGCCAAAATACACCCACGCCACGCCACGCGCACACACATAGTTGAGCGTTTAAATTAGCGCCAAAATACACCCACGCCACGCCACGCACACATACACAGTTGAGCGTCTAAATCCCTGTATTTGTGCCAAAATACACCCATGCCATGCCACGCGCCCACGCCACGCCACGCGCGCGTCTAAATCTCTGGATACGTACCGACGATCTTTATTTTTTATATACTATGCGGTATCTCAGAGTATATAAAAAATACGTACCGACGCTCTTTATTTTTGTCACATACTTAGATACGATATTAATACGTACGATTTTAATCATTTTTAGCATGCACAAAATGTTAAGGTGATGCTAAAGCCAGCAGTCACCTACAAATGCGAGGAACCACTATTCTCATTTTATTTTCAACTTTGAGTAAATATCTCTATGAAATGTTATTGTCCTACTAAAAAACAACAACTTTCCAGAGAGATATTTTCTCAAAATTAATAATTGAATGAAAAGAGTGGTTCCCCGTATTTAACGATACCAACAGGGTTTAACATCACCTTAATATTAAATTGTATTTTACCTTAAATCTTGTCTGTACTTCTTGCTTAAAGCTGTAAACTTTCTGTAGCAAGCTATATGGTAGCACTCAATTTGTCTGGGATGTAATGGCAAAGATACATTTTCATATGTTAAATTATATTTTACACGAATTTGTAAAATTGCTTTACAATTTTTTAAAGTTTCCTCCGTAAATAATGTGATCGGCTGATGCTTCTTGAGGCAGAATATACAAATTTGCTTCATTTTGACACGAAAGAGATGCGTCACTCACTACGGTTGAACCATCACTGATGCTATTAAGCAGAAAAACCGTTATATTTTGGTGCAGAGGATTCGGTAGTGGGGACAAAAGTGTATATATCCCTATACTAGAGGTACAACGACCCCGATCTATTGTGTATATAATTTCGACCTCTTACCTACGAATATACCTACGCTCTTACCTGTTCAAATCGCCTTCAACGCCGAGCGCGCGCGCGCGAAATTTTTATTTCTTTTTTTGTTGACTGACGGGCCTTGTCCCGTTAAATCGATGACTGACTATTTTTTTATGTTTAAAATAATATTTAGAGGCCTGCGGCGGCTCAGTCGGTAGAGTGTCGGATTCCCACGCCGGTGACCCGGGTTCGAATCCTAGTCTCTGCCGATTGATACAAGCACCACTGTAAAAATGACATGTGCTTTGTTTACAAACACACCGCAGACCCCCGTCGTCGATTAGCACCACATGGAAGCACAAACATGGCGACGTTAAAAAAAAAATAATAATATTTAATACCCCTACAAAAATGTTGAAGTGTAGTAAATGAATTGCACATTATTTATTTTTTGCCCATACATTGCGGCCGACTGACCAGCTCCGTTCCCATATTCAGCTGACAGACCATCACAACTTTTATTTATATGCAATATACAAGTTGTATAACAATTTTCAGCCTTAGTGAATTCATTTTATTACCTCGGCAGATACGACACCTTTGATAGCGCACCTGAGTCACCTTTTCTCAGTTTAGCTTGACTGACCGCAGTATGTTTGTGTACACAAACATTGTAATGAACTATAAAAAAACTAGCCTTAGTAAATTCAAACAGTTTTTTAGGCGCCGGCTCTTGGACTATTATTCTATTAGACATTTTTAACGACATGTACGACACGGGTGACTACCCTCTCGATTGGAAAAACTCTTATATGCATTTTATTAAGAAGTCTGATGGAGAAAGCCACCGCCTCATTAGTCTTACCTCATATTCATGTAAGCTTTTTGAAACCCTTGTAAACAACCGTTTAAATTGGTGGCTCGAAATAAAACAGTCTTTTACCTGCGTCACAATCAGGTTTTCATAAAGATCAATCTTGTGTCGATAATCTAGTCCAATTAACCCTTAAAATCAATGAAGGCTTTAAACATGAACAACACGTACTGGCGTCCTTCTTAGATATTACCCGTGCTTACGATAAAGTTAAGTGTGAGATTTTACTGGACATATTAGCTAAGTTTAACTGCCCTCTTGAAATCATAAAACTAGTCAAATTTCTAAACTATGACAGACACATATTATTACATTTTACTGAAAATACTTATAGAAACGTCTATAAAGGCGTTCCACAAGGGGAAGCTCTCAATCCCCTTCTTTTCAATTTATACATCTCACAAATATTGAAAAATCTACCTAAAAGTATAATCTTATCTAAATACGCTGATGACATCAAGCTGCTTTAAAAAAAGATATCTCTTAAATCTTGCAAGAAAATTATGGAAAAAACTTTTAAAATTACTAATAAAAATTTAGAAGAAATTGGACTAGAGCTCTCCCTCAGAAAACAGTCTTAATGCATTTTAATAATCAAGGTATTAAGCCAGGTAGCTTAGAAATAAAAATTGATAATATATATCTCAAATCTACAAATACTGTTCGTTATCTTGGAATTCTTTTCGATTATCAGTTTTTCTTTAAACAACAGATAGAAAAAGCTGTAAATAAATGCAGAAATGTACTGAACATTATGAAATGTGTAAGAGGAGTTTCGTGGGGTACTGACCCGAATACGCTTCTTATTATTTATAAATCGTATATTAGATCTTTGATTGAGTATGCCGACTTTTTATATTTACCAGTGAAAAAGAGGCTCACTAATACGCTTGAAAAGATACAATATGCTGCCATAAGGTTAGCGTTGGGCTATGGCATCTGTACGCCAACCAACATCCTCCTTACTGAATCAAAACTTGTATCTATACACGAGAGAATTAAAAATTTATTCTTAAACTACTTATGCAAAACAATTTCAAATTCAAGTCTACCTGTAAATAAAGCTATAAATAGCTCTTTTCATATATTTAAAAAAAGAATGAAAAATATAATGCTTCTATCCTGTATCGATCAAAAATACACTTTAAAAAATGAAATAAAAATTCTACAGCACGATAATCTATATTTCACAGAATACGATATTCTTATATCTAATCTTGAAGTAGACACTGAATTCGGAAAAACACTAAACAAACTGATAATCCTTACAGTTTACTTGAAGAATTCATAAAAAAGATGAGGCGATTGAAATTTTTACAGGTGGTAGCAAATTATTCAATGCTAATTCAGTAGGTGCATCTTGCTTTTCTTATCACTTAAACACCTCTATTCAAAGAAGTATTAACAAAATTGTGTCAATTTCCATAGCCAATTGCATTGCATTAAATGATGCACTAGACCTGGCTACAAACTGCACAAACACGAATGTAATTGTTTTCGCTGATTCCTATAAGTGCATTACAAACAATAAAATCCTCAAAACTTAACATTACATCCAATCACTATATTTATGAAATCAAAAGAAAAATTGGTGAATTTACAAAAACAAATATGAACAATTTTACAGTTAAGCTAGTTTGGATCCCTGCACATATAAGAGTCAATGGATATGAACTGGCCGACCAACTTGCTAAAGCAGCGACAAATAATCCTTACTGTAAAGTTTTTCTTATTCCTTTCTCTGACTTACGCCAGAAATTTAAACAAACTTCTAAACGCAATACGGACAAAATGGTAACGGAAATGGGCAAAAGAAAGGTGTAGAGTATTTTAAAACTTTTTACACTCAAAAAAATAAACGTTGGTTTGAAAAAAGTAATCTTCAACGGGCAAATATTGTCATGATAAACAGATGTCGAGCTAACCATTATAATCTCGCTGGATCCCTGGCTCGCATTAAAATAATTAATGATCCTAACCGCACATGCAATACAAACATACAAGATCTAGATTACATACTTTGGCAATGCCAACTATAGGAAGCACAACGACAAAACCTCGTAAGCGACCTCAGTAAATTACATATCAACCTCCCTAATAAGAGCTCATCTATACTTGTTGATGCGTGACTTTCTGTATACAAAACCCTGTGCAAATTCTTTTGTAACTGTAAGCTAAACTTATAATTTTATATATGAACATGCTATACTTTTTAATCAGACTTGTATATCTAATATATGTACTGCTAAAAAACCTCGTATCAGGTTAATAAAGCTTAAATAATAAAAACAAAAAATATGATAAACTGTAAAAAAAAATTTGTTTTTATGATAATAAAACGTCATTTTAATTCGAACTGTGATTTCTCTGAAATGTATGATCGAAAGTTTTTGAAAAAAATTGAGGTAGTTAAAACAACGGAGATTATTCTGTAAAACTTTGAGACATTTTATTTTTCTATGATTGAGAAAAAAATCATTTTGTAAAAAAAAATCGATTTTCTATAGCAAACGATAACTTGAGTAAAACGTCATTCCTTCTGAATATTTCCATGAAGGTAGCTTTTTACTATCTCTCAGCTAAGTTCTTTGCCCACATCATAAGGACTATTACTTTTCGAGATATCCGGGGTTATATTTCTTTTTCAATAAATGTTTCATTACATCTTTCTTGGGTGTTACACGGTAATTCTTTACCAATGAACTCTTATCTTTTTCATCTTTTAATGAAGATTTTAAATCAAAAAGAATTTTCAAGATTCATCGAATTGTTTTTGTTTTCTAACAATTTTTTATATTTTTTTTTAATCTTTTCTTTTTCAAAAACTTTTTGTTTGGAGATTTCTTGAGTAGTATGCGGTAATGTTTGACTAAACAGAGCTCATTTTATACGTTTTTTTATGAAGACTTGAAATGAAGAAGAATTTTTAAGATTTATCGATTCGTTTTTGTTTTATAATTTTTTTCGATTTTATGATTATTATTATATTAATTTTTTTTTTTTTTTTTTTTTTTTTCAATTTTTTTGAATAGTTTCTTTCTTGAGTATTAAGTGGTGATTTTTGGCCATTCTAAAATCATTGTTTACGTTTCTTGATAACGATTTAAAATAAAGAAGAATTTTTAAGATTTATCGATTCATTCTTTTTATAACGTTTTCTTTTTTAATTTTGACAATATTCATTTATTTGTCAAAAAATTTTTAATACCTTTTTTTTTGAGTATTTTCGGTAATTTTTCGCCTTTGAAAGCTCTACTTCTATTTTTGATGAAGATTTGAAATTAAAAAAAATGTAAGATTGATCCATTTGTTTTTGTTTTATAGGTATTTGTCAAGAAGTTGAACAATTCTTGTCCCTCCTGTTTTACAAGGTAACAGGGCATTATATGAATCACAAGAAATAGTACTTTCGTGAGCAACAATCTGCAAAATTTTCAGAATATTAAGTATTTTCTATTCTGAATAAGAAACCAAAAGTATGCAAAATGTCTTGTTCGTCCCATGTCCCAAGCCTTAATTTAATCCGAATATACCAAGAAATTTAGTAATACACTAAATTTTAACAAAACAAATACACAGAGGGTTAATGTAAGCCTTCGTTAATCCAAAAATGATGCTCGACCTTTTAATGCGTGTATTCTGTTTATGAATAGCTGTTTCGAATTGTGTCCCCTAGTTTTGTATGTCTTGTCCGACCGAAGGGCTTTATTCAAAGAAAGTTGTATTAAAATATTCACAAATTAAAATGCAACCGATTCCTACTTGAAACTCTTATATACATTGTGTAAAAAAAGTTCACATATACTTATTTATTAGTATTGTTTTCTACAAATAATTAGTTAATGTTGCATTTCTATTACCGTACCTTTATTATATGTCTTGTCTGTCCAGCGAAATATTCTTTAAAGGAGCATTCAGTTTGAATAATAAATATTTAAATCGAATTTGTCGTTTAAAAACACAGAGAAATAACTTGTCTCTTAATTTTACATGCATCTGGTGCATTTAAATAAATAAACTACTAAAAAAATATGTAAGGCACAAATGTCTTGTCCGTCCAACGATTACGTTAAATGTACTAAAACAATCGCAGGTGGTAGCAGCGAATACGACAAATAGGTAAATAAACAACATATTAACCTATTTGAGCTTAAATCATAATTGTTCATATTCTGTAATAAGCGATGAAATTTTTAATTTGTGCTAAACAAGAGAATCTTCATGTAAGGTAATGTATATCAAAGTATCATAAAAGTATTTTTTTATCTCGCCCATTTCAATTTTCTGTATTTATATAATTAATATTATTACATCATATTTTTTATTTTCGGTTTCAAAGACTGTATTTTTTTGAAAATCATACTTTTAAAAAGAGCCAACTTTTTGACAATCACCCTTATACCGGTTTTTCATTTTTAGGATATTTCTGTAATAAATGCATTTATTATATTCATAAAAAAATTCAATCAACAATTATAGTGTTGCAAAATTTACTATTGTCAATTGATAAACACGGTACTTGATATGCAAAACTTTTAAAGTTGCTTTTTAAATGCTATACTTTGGCATAGATAGATTGATAGATGAAATATTTTCTTGAATTTTTTCAATTAATTATTGTCTAATAGGAGAACGTAAAAATTTTTATTTTTAAATACTCTTGTTTTATCACAAATATTTTCGTATTAAATAGTTTCAAAATAAAAGAAGACTAAAGCATTTTTCATCTAATCATTATATTTTTTATGTTTTCTTTTCCAATACAATTTGTAAGGAATAAAAGTTAATAGAGTTCAAATTTGGATTCAGTTAAAATGAGTTTGAATAAACTATTTTGAATAATTAACTCGAATAATTACACTTAATGAACATTTTAAAGATTTTCTTAGTTAAATATTATCTTATCTTAAATTTATTTGTGAAAATGGGATGCAGTATATATATGAAAAAAAAAAAAAATATATATATATATATAAAATTTATTTATATTATATATATATATATATATATATATATATATATATATATATATATATATATATATATATATATATATATATATTTATTTCGACATATTGAAAAGCATATAGATGATTTGTCATTTCTATTTTTCACCCCCGTATTAAATGGAATAAATAATTACATATTGGAACATTTTGTAGTTTGAGGAAGCTAACTGCGAATGAATTGGCAGCGGTGTCTATTTACTATCACAAAGCTTCCTTTTGAAGGAAGCAGAAAGTTAAAGTTATTTATTAAATAATTAAGTAGGTAATTTAAAAGTTATTCATTTTTTAACTTTTCAACTAGTTACTCCCCAACTCTGGAATTCCGTAACAAAATATTAATTTTTTAATCATTCATTTAACTTAACAAACTTAACTTTTATAAAAATACTTTCTTTTCCTTTAAAAACCCGTATTATTATTTAACCTTTTAACGCTCAAATGTTCTGAGTTTTTTCCTTCAGTTTAGCCTTTTGTTTTCTTACGAAAACAAGATGTTTTATGTATTAAAAGTACCGATCCTAGGGTTTTCTGGGTCGCTCTTTCGAACGGCGTTAAGAAAATTTGCAAAAAGTTTTCTAATACTTTTCTGCTTATGAGAAAAAAATCATTTTGTACAAAAATCGATTTTCTATGTCATACGATAACTTGAGTAAAACAGCATTATTGCTTTTGAAAATTTCCAGAGGTAGTTTTTAACTATCTCTTGTCTGAGTTATTTGCTCAGATCATGATGTTTTTATTTTTCAAGATATTTAAGGTTGTTTTCTTTTTTGTTTCAAATTTTTTTTGATTGCTTATGTCTCGAGAACAGCGCGGTTATTTTTTGCCAATTGGGGCTCATTTTCGTCTTTTAATGAAGATTTGGAATTAAAAAGAAGTTTTAAGATTCATCTACCACATTTTGTTTTACAACGATTTCTCTGTTTTACAATATTATATAATCGATGAGGTAAATTATTTTAGTATGTTAGAAAGAGCATGAAATTACCTGTCTTCTCCGACACGAAGTTTTTTATGCCCTTCTTTTGTTATACGCGAAAACGTCATTTTTTGTTTAAACAATATCTCGGAAACGTATGATGGAAAATCTTTATAATAAATGGAGCTGAAAAAGGTAGCTTTTCAGTATCTGTTGACAGATTATGAGATCTTTTATCTTTCAAGATATTTGAGGTTATAATTTGTTGTTTTAATTTTGATTGCTTATGTCTCGAGAATGCCGCGGTCAGTTTTTATTAAACAAATGTTTTTTTTTGTCTTTTGATGAACATACGAAATTAGTAAAAGAAGAAAGATTCCTCGATTCGTTTTCGTTTTATAACTATTTTTCTGTTTTACAATATTTTTAAATCTATAATGCAATCTATGATCATATGCTTATAATTTTTTTTTAAATTTATGTTTTAACAAACAATTAATGATAAAAAATACCTATTACGATATCTCTCTTAGTTCTTGAGTAAAAAATTCATAAACTTTGAAAATAACGCAGACCTATTTGCCGTCTATTCCGTTCATGCACATAAGCGTTGCAACCACATGAGTAGGAAACTGATTATGCTCTAAGGGTTCCCGAGCCGCGCTGAATCCAAATCCGAGGTCAGATTTTGAAAATTCAAGATGGCGGATCCAATATGGCGGACGGGAAAGTCAAAAATCGAGATTTTGAAAAACAACAAATTTTTTCGTATTCTACGTGAAAATACAAATAGAAACTGTTCTTGTTGTTTTTTCGATATCTCTCTTAGTTCTTGAGTAAAAAATTCATTTTCAAAATCTGACCTCGGATTCGGGTTCAGCGCGGCTCGAAGTTTATGAATTTTTTACCCAAAAACTAAGAGAGATATCGAAAAAACACCAAAAACAGTATCTATTTGTGTTTTCACGTAGAATACGAAAAAATTTGTTGTTTTTCAAAATCTCGATTTTTTTACTTTCCCGTCCGCCATATTGGATCCGCCATCTTGAATTTTCAAAATCTAACCTCGGATTCGGATTCAGCGCGGCTCGGGACCCTATGAAATGTAAACAGTTTCCCCGCACCATAGCTGTAACTCTTATGTGCATGAAAGGGTTAATTTTGCTTTCTCAAGTAGGAAGCTAGCTTTGTGATAGTAAAAGAAATTTCGATATAAACTTTTTAAAAACATGTTTTGAAACATTTGCAATTAAAATACACTATTTTTTAAAATATTTACTCTTATGGATGTGTGTATGTGTATATTCATGTGCGAGTAGAACTATTAATTAAATTTGAGAATCTGCGTCCGTCATGGCGTCGGGGAGTAAAGAACCTCCTGACAAGAAATGCAAAATTCTCAAATGTCACCCGCAGAATGAAGTGACAATAGTGATTTGTGTTGTATGTGATAGTGCATATCACAAGAGTTGTGTCAAATAAAAAAATTTTAAATTTATTAGTGAAAATCTGATAATATGTCCAGATCATAAGAAGCTAACCTCAAAATCCGAGGATGAGATTATGTGTGAATCGACAAAAATGTATCAGAGGACAGGCGTTGGACTTACTAACAAGTTATCTAAATAATAGATACCAAAAAGTCAAGATTAATCTAATTACAAGACATTATATATATAATTAATTATTAATATATAATTAATTATTAATATATAATTAATTATTAATATATAATTAATTATTAATATATAATTAATTATTAATAACAGTGAAAATGATTACATGATAATAAACATAGGTGTTCCGCAAGGTACAATTTTAGGACCTCTTCTGTTCATACTTTATATCAATGATCTGTTGAAAGAAATTCCTTTTGAAGCAATTTCATCTTATGCAGATGACACTGCTGTGATAGCTACGGGCAATAACTGGAGAGAAGCTCAGGAAACTATGAATAATTATCTTCTAACTGTAGATAAATGGTTAGCAGTAAACAAATTATCACTAAATGTTGTCAAGGCGGTATATATGACTTTTGGTAGCTATAGCGACAGTGTCCTAACTCAAATGAATGTTAAGATAAATGATAAAATTTTAACAAGAGTTGAGAATTATAAATATTTAGGAATCATATTTGATTATAATTTAAGTTGGGATAGTCACATACAAGAAATTATAAAAAAAACTAAATATCTAGTATATATTTTTTATAAGATCTCCAAGTTTATGTGAACAGAAGTAATGAGAATAATATACTACTCTTTTTTTCATAGTATAATTAATTATGGAATTTTAGCCTGGGGTGGAGTGTATAATAATAATAGAAGTATACTGCAAAACCTACAGAATAGAATACTAAAAATTGCAAATAAAAACATTTTTGTTATACAGGATAATCCAATGAATATTGAACAAATTTTCAGTTTTGAATCTATAAAGTTACATTACTCTGAACTTCAAAATAAGTACCTCAAATCTAATAGTACAACTAGGAATAAAAATATAATTATACCTACGTATAATAAAAAACTTAGTAATAAAAATAGTTATATAAAAGCAATTTCGATTTTTAACATGCTACCAAACAACCTAAAAAACTTAGATATTAGCAAATCAGCTGAAAAAAATAAAATAAAGAATTGGATCAAGACCAATCTTTAAATGCTGATATTGAGTGCATTTTTATGTAAATTGTTAATTATATAAATATTACGTTCACTGCGGTGAATATTTGTTGGCAAATAAAGAAATTTTATGAACAGTATTTTTAAGTTTACTTTTAAGGTTAGTTTTAAGTTTTAGTTTTTAAGTTTTCTCTCTTGTTATTTTATATATATATATATATATATATATATATATATATATATATATATATATATATATATATTATATATATATATATATATATATATATATATACGTTCACTGCGGTGAATATTTGTTGGCAAATAAAGAAATTTTTTATATATATATATATATATATATATTGTAATATACCAGACCTGCGAACAGATAATGTGTTTATCTCTGCAAGATTTATGGATGTAAATATGTAAATAATTACTCTGTAAATTATTTTCTGGTTTAAATAAATAAATAAATAAATAAATAAAGTGCCAATGAATTGGCAGCTGTAATTATAATACCGCTCATAGTTCTTCCCCATCACACGTACTTTCACGCATATATGTGCCGCTTCCCTACCAGCGCAGACGACGTAGTGCAGACTCCGTTGCTACCACCATTCTTACCGAGCGATCGTCAATTCGTGTATCGATTTTCAACGGGAGGCTACCGCGTAGACAGAGAATCGAATAGAGTCCGATTCAGAGAATTTTCCGCTCCTACAGCCCCGGCAGCAGCATTATGTGTGATCACTGTACAGCATAAAGTTGGCTAGAATATATATATATATATATATATATATACACACACATAAGGACATGTCCTTACAGACTGACTAACTCATCAACGCCCAGCCGAAACCTTTCAACCTAACAACTTGAAATTTGGATGGTATTTTGTTCTTATACCACGAGCAACGAATAAGAACGGATTTTACGGAATTCAAACCCTAAGGGTTTTATTTTATTTTTAGTTATTCAGGTTTTTTATAGGTTAAAATTAATATAATCAATTCGAATAAAATGAATTTGAAAGACCTTATTATTACCTATATTTTCCGACCCGAAATTTTTGTTAAGGTAATTCCATTCTTTTGTTATACACGAAAACGTCAATTTTTGAAAAAAACTGAAATGATCGGTAATATGGAGTACAATATTCAGTAAAATTTTTGAGTTATCTTATTCTTCTCTTGCCGAGAAAAAAAAACTATTTTGTAAAAAATATCGATTTTCTATGTTATACGATAACTTGAGTAAAACGGCATTATTCTTTTTGAAAATTTCTAGAAAGGTATCTTTTAACTATCTCTTGGCTCAGTAATTGGGCCAGATCATAAAGACTTTGGTTTTTCAAGATATTTAAGGTTGTATTTAAAAAAATAAATAATTTTTGATTGCTTATTTCTTAGGTATTAAACGGTTATTTTTGACCGATGAATGCTTATTTATTTCGTCTTTTGATGAAGTTTTGAAATAAAATAGTATATTATGCAACATGTGCGTAAAATGCGATTTTATACAAGAGTAGCGAATCGTCGATCACGAATCGCAGGCGGGTATAGCGCGATTGTACGAGTGTGTAAATCATACGCATGAGTATATATTTCTGACGATATATTTCTGTACAGTATGCGTACAAAAATTGAATTTTACGCCCGTTTTGAGAGCGTGAAATGAAATTTTACTTAATCATAGAGAAATAATGATTACAACTCAGGCATGAAATGTTGCGCACCGAATGTGTAATCGCCCTCGAGTTGTGCGATTCCATGTTTGAGTTGTAAAAACATGATTTTTATATGAGGGCGTAAAATAGCAGTTTACACACTCAACTGAGTGCGTAAAACACTTTTTTGTCATTTAACGTCATTGTTTAACTTGTATACATTGTTTACGTTTTTCAGGAAGTGAATAATAATTTTTTGCTTCAAGTTTTGGAGGGTAAATACTGTATCATACTAGTCAGATGTGTTCTAAGAGTTACTGCTATGTAAAATATATTTATAATGAATAGTTTTCTAAAATTATGGTGAGTTAATTCAATAAAGCCAGTATTTTCATAAAAACACTGTTTTCTCACTAATTTGTTCTTTAAACTTTAATTTTATCCTGGCGCACACCAAATTAATGAATCCGGCTAAAATTTTAGGAGAATATTCTTCCAAGTATTTATAATAAAAGTGCGTATTTTGTTTTTGAAAATTATTATTATTATTA
Source organism: Gastracanthus pulcherrimus (assembly GCA_949152435.1). Lineage (NCBI taxonomy): Eukaryota > Metazoa > Arthropoda > Insecta > Hymenoptera > Pteromalidae > Gastracanthus > Gastracanthus pulcherrimus. The sequence continues at coordinate 148,677,613 of OX424572.1, read as the reverse complement.
TTATTTTGAACAACTTTATTATTAAAAGCCAATACATGTAAAATTATTAAAAAACTAGTGTTTTTTTAAGCAAAATCATAAATCAATAATGTTTTATTTTGTAAAAATTAATAATAAATTTTAGAAAAAAACAAATACTTTAAAGTACATATCCTAAAAATTTGATCCTGGTTAAAAAATTAGGTGTGCGCCAGGATGACTTTCCTCGTAACCCTATTTTTATTTAAATTTAACATATTTCCTAGGATAACTCTAAATCTAAGAGAGATCATTGGCTGAGAATTGTTATACAACTTCATAATATCTGTACAAATATGATATGTAAGTATCAATTCATAAAAATCAAAACTGTAGAAAAATTTGATTTCACTAGAGAACTACCTTAATAAAAATAATCAAGCTCTCGATGCAAGGCATGCAAAAAGCCTCGCATTTTGCATGTAAGGCATGACCGCCAACGCTCGCGCTTCGTGCTCGCCTATCATTTTATTGATCCCTGTTGGTTTGACATAATAAAAAAACCAATGTCTACTACAAATTTCTAATATTTAAAGTAATATATTTAACAATGTAAAATTAAATAAAAAAGAACAATATGTGCATATAATACAGTTGGTAAAAAATTACAAAGATAATTGATAATATATAATTGAGTCATTAAACTCGTTAATGTTGAGGAAAATGAGTATAATGTTTATTGTATATATGTATAGTATATCTAAGCAAAAATTCTTCGATTTTTTAAAATTTTATTATGAAATATGTCTTACATAGACTATAACTTTGGTCAATAATTTTTATATACAAATTCCCACACATATCATAACTACATGTATTTTGAACATAATAAAACCTTTAAAGCGTAAATTCGATCACATTGACTCTCTAAACCTTGCGGTATCCAAATAAATATAGAGGTTTTCATTATAGCAAATCAAAGGGACCTAACTACCTACAAAAGAATTAAAAAAAAAATTTTTACTTATATTTTGATAAATTGTTCAAATTTACCGAAAAAAATCAAGTAATATATGATGAGTCATTTACTTTTACCTTAAAATGTATTATCAATTAATTTAAATTTTAAAGGTAAATCTGTCTCCTTAAATCAATTTTTGATGCCTTTTTTGCGTTTTAATTTATGTTTTTCTCGACAAAATTTGTTTAATTGACGTTTTCGTAAAAAATATTAAATACAAAGAAGTTGTATTTTTTTCGAGATCTATAATTTTACCGTGCATTTTTTTTCGTATGATGTGTTATAATTCAACTGTAGCCTAAACATCGATTTTTGATCGCTTTCTTGCGCTTTAATTTATGTTTTTCTCGACAAAATTTGTTTAATTGACGTTTTTGTAAAAAATGTTAAATATAGAAAAGTTGTATTATTTCGAGATCTATAATTTTACCGTGGAAACTTTAATAAAAACATGATATTTATTCAAGATACGGCTAAAATTCGAATTTTCAATATATTTAATACTTATACTGTATGGTAATACGCTCAACGAGTAAGGCTCAAAATAGGTACGTTTACTTATTATGATGACACAAGTAAGCTCATGAAGGGGATGCCGGATACCGACATTGCAGTTTTTTGTTTTATTTAATGAATAAATGAGATTTTCAAATTTCGTGAACATACGCACAATCTATTTATCACTAAGAATGTGCCTAAGTTCGTAAAATTTTATTAAAGTAAAAATTGACAGCGTAAAACCAAAAATCGATCATGTCGTAACTGGGTATAACACATAGGACTCCGATCTCCCCTTAAGTTTCATCCGGTTTGACTGTGCTTTTGCTGAGTTAATCGAGGAACTTTATTACATCCATACATACATCCATACATACATTTAAAAGAGTGCTTTAAATGTGTTCCTATAGTGTTAAAACATGTTTTTATGCAATAATTTGTTAGTTTTTAAGCTATTACACTTTTTGCTATGACGAAAATATAAGGCTCTCCCTTGGAGCAGTTGTGCCTGAAAACGGTGTCTTAAATTAGTGTGCCCTTCCGATAGTCTATGACCATATTAGTGTGCTCCCAGTTAATGTGCCCTCAATTACTGATGTTGGTGGCACTTCTTAACTAACAATTTTAGTAAATATTGATATATTGTAATTTACAATACATTGCTGAACTTTAACAAAACGATAAATATTTTTTTATTCTTTTTACTGTAAGTATTTGAAAAAATATATATTGTCTTAAAATCAAAGTGGTTTTAAATGGATTTATGTATCGAACAGTTGCTTTAAAGCAATTTTGGCGAAAGAAATAAAATTTGGAATAATTTAAGTTTATTATTCTAAGGTGGCTTCAGCGACGGTTATCAAGCAAGGAACCCATGGGGAGTTTCACTTTTTGGTTTTTAATTCTGATTCATTTGTCTTATTTAAATTTCACTTTAAAACATTGGAAGCTACTACTGAACGTTTATAAAAATAATTTATTAAGTTAGTACGTGAAAAAAGCACAAATTGGTTGACTTGGCGCGCATGCGCAGAAACACTTTTCCAACGTTTATCCTCAATATTTTTTTTATTTATTCGTTAACATATACATTCGATCACGTCGTTAGATTCCCCGTCAAAAAATCTTTAATTACGTATTAAATTTGTTAATATCTCATTTTTTATAATTTACTGAGAGGCGTCAAACGGCTTATTCCCATAAGGTTATGTGTTAAAAGTAACTTTTTACTAGCTCTCTCTCCGGTAAGTCGCGGCACATCAACACCTCGCAATATTTTAACAACTTTCTGATTGTTTATCACTCCGAGGAGTGATTCTTTTACAGCGGAGAGTATCCTCCAATCGGCTCTCAAGCTCACGCTAAAAAACTGCATGTTTTGTACGTTTTTATGAGCCTGGAGGAGAATTCCGCTAAACTGCGACCAACATAACCTCAAAACGTCATCTTGAACGAGGAGTTGGAGAGTGTCATCGTGCCACAGCTGTATCTCTCATTTTTACATCATTATAGAGGGTCTGTAATTTCGTTGTACTGCGCTCGATTGCTGTACATGGGAGGCTTACCGGAGGAGGATGAGAAGCGAGAGAAGCAGTAAAACATATTGCTTTCTTTGAGGTTAGAGTGTCTGTTCTTCTCTCTCTCTCTCTATCTCTATCTAAAAAATTTGCATCTTGCAATTCGCAACACTGCACGGACGATTTTTTTTTTTTTTTTTTTTCATTCACCACCAGGGCGCAGCACCATCGCCTTAAAACGATCGATAAAATTGACGCGCGAGTGTATTAACAGCTCAATAGATGCCGCTAACATCAGGCACACCGAATTAAGCGCCAATTTTTAAATGTATATGATTTTTTGACTTGACATTCATATACTTTCAATATGCTTTCTACATCTTGCGCTAAATGTAAAAAGACAACTCGCAGAGAAGCCACCCTTCATCGATGCAAAACTTGCCTTAAATGCTATCATAACGTGTGTCATGAAATGATAGCGCTAAAAAATAATAAATTTTCATGTCAAGAATGCAAAAAGAAAAATATAAATAACAGCAAAACCAAAAACATTAACTGTACTATGGATAAGAGTCTGGCCTCAGCTAGCATAAGCACTTCAAATAATTCCGTGAATGATAAGAAATCTAACAACGACACAAAGATGGAGCCACTCACCGCGTCCACCCCTACAATTAAATTGTTAAAAACGACCACTGAAGAGAAGAGAATCGAGGATATCGCCTCTACCACTTTAAATTGTTCGCGGTATTGTAATCTGCCATCGTCCATGCTAGACTTATTTCACAACCAATTTGAAGTTCTTGCAAAAACAATTGAGTTTTATCATTCTCTCGTGGTGAAGAAGTTCGATGAGATCAGTAATACGTCAACAACCGTACCAGCAACCGACGGGTTGACTATTAAGCTGACTTCTCAGGTTTCGTCACTCGAGAAGAAAATTGACGAGCAGACATCCAAGCTGGCGGATCTGCAGAAAGATAGTCTATTGTTGTTGCAAGAAAATACACTTTTAAAACAACAAGTCCAACAAATGGAGACTAAAATTGATGGCATGGCCGATGGCATGAAGCTAATTTACAATCCAAATATTAATCAAAACCAAAAGAAAAATGTGAATGACGACATCATCCGTGATGAACATGACGCAAATGAGTCGCGTGTGTTCGTATCCCTTAGAGACTTGCAAGTTGACTCCTCAGACCACGCGACTCCGAAAGAACCTGCTTTTAGTAGAATTCGAAAAGGGAGCCATAAATCTAGTACGCCAGGTTCACGCAATAAATATAACTCTGCGTCGAGTTATGTCTCGGCACTTGCTGGTGGAGGAAAGGGCTCTAGCCATGCAAACAGAGAAGACAGTAGCGGTGTTGAGGACACTGAGTTGATTGCTTATTTCTTAGGTATTAAACGGTTATTTTTGACCGATGAATGCTTATTTATTTCGTCTTTTGATGAAGTTTTGAAATAAAATAGTATATTATGCAACATGTGCGTAAAATGCGATTTTATACAAGAGTAGCGAATCGTCGATCACGAATCGCAGGCGGGTATAGCGCGATTGTACGAGTGTGTAAATCATACGCATGAGTATATATTTCTGACGATATATTTCTGTACAGTATGCGTACAAAAATTGAATTTTACGCCCGTTTTGAGAGCGTGAAATGAAATTTTACTTAATCATAGAGAAATAATGATTACAACTCAGGCATGAAATGTTGCGCACCGAATGTGTAATCGCCTTCGAGTTGTGCGATTCCATGTTTGAGTTGTAAAAACATGATTTTTATATGAGGGCGTAAAATAGCAGTTTACACACTCAACTGAGTGCGTAAAACAACGCGCGACTCCGAAAGAACCTGCTTTTAGTAGAATTCGAAAAGGGAGCCATAAATCTAGTACGCCAGGCTCACGCAATAAATATAACTCTGCGTCGAATTATGTCTCGGCACTTGCTGGTGGAGGAAAGGGCTCTAGCCATGCAAACAAAGAAGACAGTAGCGGTGTTGAGGACACTGAGTTGATTGTCACGGGTATAGTCGACTGCTCTCGTGCTGAGACTGATCCTGTTGAGGTCGCTTACGTGGTTCTCAGTACTGCTCTGCCTTCTCTCAGTCAAGATGATATAATTAGTGTTAGGCAAATTGCTCGCCCTACGATGAGAGGCAGATCCTCCACTGCAGGTTCCGAGGGCTCTAGTCCTGCGCCATCTACTAAAGCAAACTCACCGCCGCCTTTAATTGTCCGTCTCACGAGCGTAACAAAACGTAATGAAGTGATGCGTGCGAAGGTGGACATTACGCGCTTTAACACCAGCGATATCGACCCTTCTAGGTTAGGCGAGAAACTGGCCAAGAATCTCTGTCACACGAATATTTTCATTAACGAAACTTTAAGTAAAGACACATATAACGATTTCAAAAATTTAAAAGTTATTGCCAAGAATCTTGGTTTCAAATTCGTGTGGCATAGACGTGGCAGGTTTCTCGCACGACGAGATGAGGGTATGCGAGCTCACTCGTTCGCTTCTGCTTCCGACCTTCGCACAGTAGCCGACTCCTACAACAGCAATAGTTCCAAAAGCAATAATAACAACATTAATTATACTATTGAAAAGGCTAGAGACGTACAAGATTTAAATAACAGAGTCACCAGTAACCTTACCGGAAAAAATAAGTGTGATAGCAATGAGCAACTATAACGTCCTGAAAAACATTGACTAGATGCAGTAAAAACTCGTGAAACGGACGAAGGAGTGAATACGAGAGCGGGTTTTTTCAATGCAAATTCGATTAGGCATTGCATTGAAAAAATCCGAGAACTTCTTAGCGAAAAGTCCTATCATCTATTCGGTGTGGCCGAAACGTGGCTGGACGAGGAGAAAACAGGCAGCGATCCCGTTCATATCAAAGGATACTCACTTGTGCGGCAGGATAGAAACGTAAATGGAGGGGGGGTAGCACTGTACATTCGCGAGGAATACAGGGTCAAAGTCCTAGCTACATCAAATACAAATGGACCGGGAGAACCCAAAAAACCCAAACCTAGTAACCCTGAAAATCCTAGCATACCTGAAAAACCCAGTAAAACTCTAAAACCCAACAAAACTAACAAACCTAGCAAACCTGAAAAACCTAAAAAACCCGAGTACATCATGTGTGAGATACAGCATGGAGACCAGGAGCCTGTATTTGTCGCGGTTGTTTACAGACGTCCCACCATTGCTTTTCTCAAGTATTCGGATCTTGTCGACAAGTTGAGGGAATATTGTGACTTATACAGTCACAAAATTATAATGGGAGATTTGAACGCGGATCTGTTGACAGACAGTGATGATGCGAAGTTTGTTCGCAAACTTGCTGCTGAACTGACGCTTCAGATTGTTCAGCACGGAGCGACCCATCACACTGACACTTCGCACACATGGATTGACACTATACTTGTTGACAGTAACGACATCGTAACGGATCATGACAACTACGAACCTACATGGCCCAGCAAACACAACATCCTTGATGTAGCCATAAAAGTGCGGGCGCCCATCCGTGTTTACGATTCATTCACATATAGGGATTTTAAAAACATAGAACCGGCAGAATTACAATCCCTTTTGTCGGAATATAATTGGTCTGCCCTGGAGGAATGTCACGTCAACCTTGACACAGCGCTGGACTGCCTTAACTCCAACTTATTAGATGCAATTAACACCTTGGCACCATTAAAGCGAGTTAAGTCTCGTAACGGTAGTCCACCCAGGATCGATGTTGAAATTGAACAGCTAAACAAAAAACGTGACGCAACTTACAGGCGGTACAAAAGGACTGGGGATGCACGGTACCACAAAGAGTTCCTAGAGTTGCGAGGTGAATCCTTAACCAAAACAGAACAAGCTCGCATCACCTATTATCAAAGTAGACTGCTGGGTAAGCAGCAAAGCGATGTTTGGAAGGAATTGCGCAACCTAGGACTCCTTCCCAAAGCTAGAGGAGGGTTGCATGGATTCACGACATAGGAACTCAATACTCACTTTGCTGGAGTATCCATTTCAAACGAAGAAAATCCCGTTGAGATCGAAAATCTGGTTGCATCTGTGAGTGATGATGGTTTTAAATTCAATCCAGTCAGCGCCGCGGATGTCGTGCTCGCGGTCGCGCACTTTTCCTCTCAAGCGAGAGGCGAAGATGATATCCCGCAGAGTGTAGTTGCGAAGGCACTGCCAGTCATAGGGCAGCACATTGTGAATCTATTCAACTCTTCTCTGAATAGGGGCGTATTCCCTGACCTCTGGAAGAGAGCACGAGTGGTGCCGCTGAACAAGTGTACTACACCATCGTCAGCGTCGGACTTCCGTCCAATAGCACTACTGTGCTTTCTTTCAAAGTTTTTGGAAAAAATTGTGCATGACCAGATAATGGCGTACCTGGCCAATACGAAACAGCTCGACCCTATGCAGTCTGGCTACAAGCAAAATAATTCAACTCAAACTGCTCTACTCAAACTGACAGAAGACGTAAGGACAGGGATTAACAACAGATTACTAACACTACTTTTACTGTTCGACTACAGCAAGACTTTCGACACTATCTCACCAGCCAAGCTTTTAGCAAAGCTGCGAGCTCTGGGGTTCTCCAGGCATGCTTTATTTTGGATAAGATCATATATATTAGGTAGAAAACAAGCCGTTGTAACGTGCTGGGACACTAAGTCATCTTGATTGTCAACTAACCTTGGAGTGCCCCAGGGGTCTGTGTTGGGACCCTTGCTGTTCTGTCTTTACATAAACGACATCAAAGAGCTTTTCGACGATCTGAATAAAGACCTAGACAATTACGATACAAGATGCATCAAACATCTACTATACGCAGATGACCTACAGATTTATATTCAAATAGAACCCGAAAACATCACGGAGGGTGTGGAGATTTTATCCCGTGCTGCACGAGCGATTGCTGATTGGGCCGAGGGCGTTACCCTCAGACTGAATAAGACCAAGACTAAAGCTATTGTTTTCGGTTCATGCAGATACATCAACGCTCTTGAGTCACAAGGTATGCCGGAAATCAGTCTGGGAGATGGCGTCTTTGTCCCATTCTCGCAAACCGTTACGAACCTGGGTGTTATTCTTGATTCTAAGCTCACGTGGAAGCCACACGTCGACATGGTCGCAAAAAAGGTTAACAGAGTATTGTACAACTTGAGGTTTTTTTAGAAAGTATACCACCCAGGATCTGCGCAAGCACCTAGAAATGGCTCTGGTTTTTCCGCACCTTGAATATTGTTCTGTAGTTTACCTTGACGCGTCACTAGAATTACGTAGCCGACTGCAGAGACTCCAAAATTCATGTGTGCGATACGTACTAGGTGCTAGGAAAGATGAGCACATCACCCCTTACAGGGAAAAATTAGGATGGACAAGAATAGACTCGAGAAACGCGGTTTTCATGGCGATCACCGTCTATAAAATAATTAACATCAAAGAACCAGTTTACTTGAGATCTGTTTTTAAGAAGAACGAGTCTAAGCGCCCTGTAAGGGGCGATGTAAAAGAACTCTCTGTTGCACACATGCGTACTGAGACAGGAAGAAGATCTCTCCAAGTACAAGGTGCGCATTTGTGGAACTCACTCCCTTTTGCCATTAGCACTTTACCATCATTAATGGCTTTTAAGGCGGCGATTAAAAAATACTTCGCAAACTTGGATTAATGTTGTTGTCAGTCTTATTTATCGCTTTATTTATTTATTTATTTATTTATTTATTTATTTACCTAATTATTCATTATTTATTTATTTATTTATTTATTTATTTATTTATTTATTATTTATTTATTTATTTATTTTATTTATTTATTTATTTATTTATTTATTTATTTATTTATTCATTTATGTGTTTCACCGATCGACAAGTACAACAGCTTTGAAAAAGTATGCAAGTATTTATTAATATTTGTAAAATAAGAAATTGTTAATTGTATGTACGTAATTTTAATTGTATGACTGATAGATTTGATGACCAGATTAGAATTATGTTTACATTTCTGACGACAGTGTGCAATATTTTATGTCAACCTGACTTCGAGTACCTGTAATCTTATTTGACGTTTACTAATGATGTGATATTTTATGTAATAACGATGTGATATTTTCATGGAAATTATATGTGATATTATTTTATACTAAGAATTAAATGTAAACCATGTTTTGTAATATTTACAAATAAACATTATATCTATCTATCTATCTATCTCTCGCTCTCTCTCTATCTCCTTCTCCGCTTCGCTTCTCTCTCCTCCACTCTCTTCTGGCTACTCGTGGGACGCGCCTCCACACTAGTGGCACAGTGGGGAGATATCTCCGTAAACACTTCACTCCGATTATGGCGTCGCGGCAACAGGTCGCTCCGCGTGCGCTATCTTCTACGCGAGAAAATGCCGGCGAAACTTTAACGGCGTTGACGCGTGCGGATCGAACTCTGAATCGATAGTGACGCGCTCGAGGCGTCAGCGCGGCCAGCGCCGCGTCCCCAGTCGCGTTCTCTTTGGGTAACTACCCTCGATGCACGCGCGTCGCCTATAGTGCGAACGCCGGTACCTGGCACTCATTTCGTTATAACCCCCTCCCAGACGTTGCTTGCCCCCGCAAGCAACTTCTGCCACTCAACCTACGAAATGCTCGATCGATCGGAGATGGGATTGGTCGGGTTAGGTCCAACTAACTTTCTTATTCATATCAACCTTCATTTAAAAAAAAATATATAAAAACACATATATATATATACAAGGGAAGCGAGACCTTCTGTCATCCGCTCCACGGATTTACTCCGGCCTCCTGGTCTTCTCGGATTCTGCCTCCTTCCGCCACCCCGCAATGATGGCAGCGTGGCGGGTATCCTTGTCGGGGCATTTCCCGGGTGTGCGCACCCCTAACCGGCCACATATCGCGCAATACCTCGCCCTGCCTGTCCCGGGCGGGTTCTGCGGTTGCCGAGGGGGCCGCATTCGGACATCCTCACCAGGGTCGGCGCAGGCTTGGGCCTGCCTCCTCGGCCAGCCTTGCGGCCTCACGCCTGAGGGCCCGTACCTCGGCATTCGCGGAAGGACGCAGAATCCGAGAAGACTAGGAGGCCGGAGTAAGTCCGTGGAGCGGATGACAGAAGGCTTCAGCCTCACGCATTGCGAGCGCGCGCTGAATATCTCGCAGGCGCCTCGCGTCTTTCTCAGCCTTGGCTGCGGCCGCCTCCCTCTGCTCTCGGAGGCGCTTTGACCTGTCGTTGACCACTGGTCGAGGTGCTCCTTCAGCTCCCGATGGCTATTATGCACCTGGGCCAGCTTATTGGAATATTCCCGAGCCTGGTGGTAGCTGCGATGGAAACCATCCCATCGTTTGACCGCCTCTACCACCTTTGCCCGGTAGGCGCGGAGTAAAGCTCGGGCCTCAATGACGGCTGCCTCGGTGGATTGCCATGCCATCTTGATCGGGTCGGACTCACGGTTGGTCGGGGGTCGTGCCGGGGTATCACCGGCTGGTGGGGCCGCAGCGGCATGCTGGGCCTCACTTACCTCCCGGTTGTATCCACCTCTGCTTGGCGGCGAAGTGGGGGCCGCAGCGGCATGCTGGGCCTCTAGCTCCGTCTGGGAGGCTACCTCCCGGGTCGGCACTCTCAATGGAATGGCAAACCTGTCCGGCGTCGACGGGCGTTCTCCCAAGCCGGGGGAAGATGGCACTCCAGGTGACCTGGACCGCGCTTCGTCTTTGTCCTCCTCCAACTCTTCTATCAATACGGAGGCTCTGGTCTCCTCTCGTGGTCGCCGTTCTCCTTCCAGCTCGCTCAACCGCTGGTCGAACACGTGTAGTGCGGCCTGCACTACCCCTTCGACCTTTTCCCCGAGCTGTAGGTTGAGTATGGCGGCGGCGATCTTCTCGACGTCCTCCTGTGAAGCCTCCATCTGAAAGAAGGGAACAGTTCTGATGTTAGCCCTGATAGGGCATGTCGCGCTTGCTTCTTGTGCGACACGGTGAGGTGGGTGCCGGCAAGTTCTGATTTCGATTCTTACCAGACCCCTTCGGTCTACCTCGCGGGCGCTCAGTCGGTTCGATTTTGCGCGGTGCCTTCTTCGGTTTGGTTGCGGCTTACGCCGTTTTGACCACGTATGCTGCTTTACGCGGACGACTGCGCTTTGGCTTCGCTCGTTGGTTGCCGTCGTCATCCGCCAGCGTTGCCCCCGTTGGAGCCGTATCTCGCACGCTATCGTCGGTCGGCGTCGCATCGCCGATTACCCCCGCCGGGGTCGCATCGCTCATTACCCCCGTTGGCGTAGTCTCACGTACGCTTTCGGTAGGCGGTGGCGATTGATTCGACGCCTCTGAGTCCCCTACCGGGCGATCCTTCTCTTCTCGTGTCCTTCTTTCTTCTTTCTGCCCAGGTTCCGCTGGATCTTCCTCTGGGACGAAGGGCTTCATATCCTCGGCTTGGACCAGTTCCTCGACTTGCCCGTTCGGACCAAACAATCGAAATGAATTGGCTCCGAGGATACAGATCACGATGTATGGACCTGCATATTTCGGCGCTAGTTTCGCCGTTATGCCTTGGGCCGCCGAGGAGAGTACTCTATTCTTTTTCCATACTATGTCGCCAAGCAGAAAGGTTTCTTCTCTGCGCCCAGCGTCGTACTACTTCGCCTGCCTGGCCCGCTCAGTCACTGAGCGTAACGCTGACTGCTGATGCAATTCGTGTAGCCTTTCCATTCTCGCGTGCCAAGCTCGCAACAGCTCTTTCTGCACGGAGTCTTTGGCCTCCTCATCGCGCGTACGCTTTGCGGTCCCAGGCGGCGTCGGTTGTCTCCCATAATTCAGCATGGCCGGGCTATATAGCCTGTTGAACTGTGACTGGCCGTGTTCATTGCGAAAACCAGCTCTGGTAAATGTTCGTCCCAGGCTATGTGATTCTCCTGAACATAAGACGCAATCATCGTTTTCAGGGTTCTGTTCTCCCTCTCCACGGGATTCGCTCTCGGGCAGTATGGGGGAGTCGTGGTGTGGTACACTCCCTGCTTCCAAAGGTATTCATCAACGGCTTTGTTCTTAAACTCGGTGCCGTTTTCCGAGTGGAAGGTTTCGGGAGTCCCAAACCTCATGACGACTCGCTCGTGTAATTCCTTAATTACCGTCCGAGCGTTGGCCTTCCGAATGGGTATGCACTCCACCCATCGGGTAAATAAATCTTGAAATATCAAGATATACTCGTAGCCGCCTTTCGTACGTGGTAGCGGACCAGTGATATCTCCAGCCACTATCTGCCACGGTCTTTCCAGGACCCTCCTACCCATCATTCCTATGGGAGGTTTCTGCACCACTTTGCACTACTGGTACACCATGCATTCTTTAACGTACTTCTGCACGTCAGCGTGCATGTTTGGCCAATAATAATATTGGCTTATTCGGGCGAGGTGTCTTATCTCGCCCGAGGTGACAAGCAGTGGGATCATCGTGGTTTTCTCTCAGTATGGCCTGCCTGTGTTCGGCTGGCACGGCCATTTTCCACGCGTCATCGTCTCCTATGAGACTCTCGACGCTTTCATTTGGTCGATAGTGGTAGAGGTTTTCTCCCACGATCTTCCAGCGCAGATTTTCATGCGGTCTCTCAGCTGTGACGTTTACCACTTTGAGGTACCATTGGTCATTGGTGCCTTTTGACTAGCTGAGTGAGCTTAGTGTTATCCCCTTCTCTTTGTACATTCGGGATAGGGCATCAGGGACATAATTGAGTTTTCCTTCTTTATGAACTACCTCAAAACTCTGTCCTTGTAACCGTAACGCCCACCTGCACAACCGGCCTGTGCGGTTTTTCATGTCACACAACCATTTCAAGCTCATGTGGTCGGTGACCACCTTGAAATGATAGCCCTCAATGTATGGACGGAACTTGTCTATGGCCCATACTACCGCTAGACATTCTCGTTCCAGAACGCTGTAATTCCGCTCAGCTGAATTTAGGGTTCGGCTGGCGAATTCCAGTACCCTCTCGCCGCCCTCCGTTTCCTGTAGGAGCACCGCGCCAATCCCGGTGTCACACGCATCCGTGTTTACAACGAATTGCTCGTCCGGTAGGGGGCTCTGAAGTACTGGAGCCGAGGCAATCAACGCCTTTAATCTCTCAAATGCGTACTGTTGATCTTCTAGCCATTGATACTTTTGACTCTTCTTCAGTAATCTCGTTAGAGGCTCGGACACGGTGGCATAATCTTTCATGAACCTCCTGTACCAGGATGACATTCCCAAGAATCGTTTCAGCTGCTTCAGATCCTTGGGAGCGGGGTAGTTCAGGACTACCTCAATTTTTTCTGGGTCGGACCTGACCCCGTCCCGGTTCACTAAAACTCCCAAGTATCTGACCTCTGGCTTACAGAAAACGCATTTCTTCCTGTTGATCACTAACCCTGCAGCCTTTAACCTCTTTAATACCAGCTTGAGTAGGCGCTTGTGCTCTTCAAAGTCTCCGAGATTATGATGATGTCGTCTAGGTAAGCGAGCACGTATGGCTTGAGCTCGCTACCGATCACCATATCTATCAATCTCTGGAACGTGGCTCCAGCGTAGGATAAACCATACGGGAGCCTCACAAACTGAAATAGCCCTTTTCTGGGCACTGTAAAGGTCGTTATGGGTTTGGAAGATTCGCCCAGTGGTATGTGGTGATACGCACTTCTAAAGTCTATCGTCGATATGTACTTGGCCCTGCGTAATTTCCGCAGTATGTCTTGCATATACGGTAGTGGGTACACATCGGGTTTTGTATGGGCATTCACTTTCCTATAGTCGACGCAGAACCTATACGTCCCGTTCTTCTTCTTCACCATAACGACTGGACTCGACCATCCGCTGTTAGATGGTTCTATTATGCGCTGTTCCAACATTTCCTTTACCTGTTGGTGCATCTCCTGCTCGATTTTCTCAGAGACGGGGTAGTATCGTTGTTTGATCGGTCTCGTGGAACCGACGTCGATATTGTGCTCTATGACACACGTCAATCCGCATGTCTCTCTTTGACCTGCCAACATCTCGTCCAGAAGGTCTTACAGCTCTTTGCGCTCATCTTCCGAGGCATCTGCTACACCAACGGACGAGAGTGTAGCTACTCCCACCTCTAAGCTGGCTACTTCACATAGTAGGTTAGCTTCCGTACCCTTGAAGTGCATCGTATCGGTATCTGGGTCGAGCATGGCACTGAATTCCTTGACGAAATTAACACCGACGTAACACGCATCGTCCAAGTGAGGTACTATGCCTACTCGTATTTCTTTGGTTATACCCGCCACAGTAATGGGGAGCATAACATGGCCAACTAGTGGGCGACAAGTACCGTCTGGTAGCTTCACCCGTCCTGTGCACTTCAGGGAGAGTTCTCGCCCTAGTGCGCTGGCCATCTGCAGTCCAACCGCCCCCATGACCGTGCTGGATGCGCCAGGATCGTATAGGGCTCTGAGCCTGTAGTCCGTTACTTCAATCGACATCCACCATCGTGTTTCGTCTTCGGGGTTGTACTTCATTCCCCACGGTCTCACAAGCTCGTCTTCTTCTACTAAAGAATGGAAGCCGGTGAATGCCTTCGCTTCGGCCTCTCCTTCGGGAGTCGGCTGGCTTGACCGTGGTTGGACGTCCAAGTCCTCTGTCGTTGCCGTAGCTTCGACTTCCTGAGCAGCTACGGTGACCGTAGGCTCTTTCGGAGGCTTTTCCAGTGTTATCTCTCCTTCTGGACGAGAATCGCCTGGCTTCTTTTGGACGTCTACATCCTCCGTCGTAGTCTCGGCTACGACGGGAAGTATTTCTGCGGGGACCGGTTTCTCGTTAGGAGTGGCTTTGGTCCTTTCTAGCTGCTCCCTTGTTCGTTTCCCGAGCATTTAGGGCAATGCTTCCGCATGAACCCTATCTCTCCGCAGTCGTATCATTTCATTGGCTGCGTGGGGTCAAACCTTGGTTCACTCTCTCCTGGCGGGGTGCCAGGAGGTTGCGACCTTTTGGCTCCCCATCCCGTTCGAGTTGAAGACCCAATCGGTTTTCCCCCTTTGTCGGGCGCTTTGGGGTCCGTTCTGGTCCCCCCGCCCTTTTAGCTCCTGGGGACGGCGCCTTTGTCCGACATGTTTAGCCGAAACTGGCTCAGTTTCTTGTCTAACATCTTGGCGAACATTGCCGTGATATCAGATGTCGAAGGTTGTGGTTCTTCCTTCGAAATGGCAGATACTTCCGCTTTCTGTTTCTTTGCCCTTTGAGTGGGTTTATACGCCATCTCGGGTAATAAAGAAGCTTCCGGAGGCGGGGGCAAACGTATGCTTTTCTCTCGTTCCAAAGTTTGCTCGGCGTCTGAGGCGGCGTCCAGCAGTGTTTCCACGCTAGTGATCTCGCACCTGCGGACCATTTTCTGTAGGTCCGACCGCATGTTTCGGTGTATCAAATCTAATTCCTGACTATACTCAAGCCTCGGCGATAATTTGTTCATTATGCCGATGAGGCACGTGAGGTAGTCTCGGACCAGTTCATCTGGTCCTCGTGTCCTTAGGTTGGCTTCATTCCATAGCCTCTGTTGGTATTGACGACTTGTACCATACCATCACCTGGCTGACGAGGTGAAGTCATTCCAAGTCCGCCACTTCGTTCGGTTATTCCTATACCAGGTCGCTGCGTTGTCTGTGAAGAGTTCAGACAGCGCTGCCACAAACTTATCACCCGTTAGATTGCTCAATGCGTTGCAATCCTCGATCCGCGCCAGGAATGCGTCTATACTCTGGTTCTTGCTGCCAGAGAACCTGACGTTCCATTTCCTTACTACTTGACCTACATCTTTATTCGAACCGAACCTAGACGTTCCGTCCAAACTTCCTGGTGCGAATCTTGGGCTTGAGGTGTTTCCAGGATTGTCACTCCTACGCACATCTGGTCGATCTCTTGGCAGCTGATGGTCATCGCTTATAGTCGTTCTTCGACTATCTGCCCCCTCCCAGGCACTGCGTACCGTAGTAGGTGGCGCCGTTGTAGCTCGAGAATCGTCCAGATGCGTATCACCGTGTATTGTGAACGTGTCTGGAAATTCACATGTCCGGGCGTCTGGTTTCCTCGTTCCTTGTACTTGACAGAATCTGCTCTCGCTTCAGGGTGTCTACTTGCCGTTGAAGCAACTTGACCTGTGTGAGCAGTTCTGCCAATACGAACGATATATCCTGTGGTATTTGGAATTCGTTTCCTTGTGCTGACACTAGCGTAATCATCTGCTCAATTGGCTGTGTGGCCGACTCCATCGTTTGTTCAGCGGCTGTTGTCTCGTTGGTTGTTGGTGTCGTTTCGTTGACCTCTGGAGGCCCACGAAGTGACTGTTCAAGGTTTCTGAGCACGTTCGTGTCTGTGATCAGATTTGCCAGGCTGTGCGCGTTTGCCTGGCCTGTCTGCGTGCCATCTTGAATATCGGCTGCTATTGTTTCGTCGATGAACTGGCGCCTGAGTCGAGC
>OX424572.1:148506121-148658621 GCA_949152435.1 Gastracanthus pulcherrimus | reverse complement strand
CTTTGCAAATGAGCTCTACAATCATGATCCTGTAGAAAGGAAAGCAATAGCTATAATTGACAGTACATATTCCTACATACACAAAAGTTCTAACTTTCTACTAAAACCAACCCTCATAGTAGCCCCAGATGGCTATATTCTCACGATTTTTGGACCTTATTTTTCTGACGCTCGTAATAATGATGCTGAAGTTCTTCGTGAAGAATTTGAAAGAGATGCTGATGGTTTAGCAAACTGGTTCCAGGACGGTGATATTGTATTGGTAGATAGGGGTTATCGCGATGCTGTACGCATGTTGCAGCACCTTGGTATTGACCATAGGATGCCTGCACTGATTCAACCTGGGCAAAGACAGCTCTCTACACCAGATGCAAATGACACACGAATGGTAACTAAAAGTCGTTGGATAGTAGAAGCACGAAATGGACATCTTAGATCTATTTTTAAGTTTTTAGCGCAAATAATAAACATGCAACATGCAAAGAACCTAAATGTTTTCTATCGTATAGCTGGAGCTATCATAAACAGGTATCACCCTATTATTACCATGCAAGATGCGGATGTTCAATATGCAAGAGAAATGGTTCGGAGGTCAAGGATGCCTAATGTTGTGCAAGCAAGAGTAGAAGTCGATAATCTAACGCGGAGAAATGCACAGTGGGCTCGACTTAATAATGGAGACGTGGTAGATTTTCCTATACTCGACTTAAACTAACTTAGATATCTGACTGTAGGAACTTACCAGATAAAGCTTTCTCCATCTTACATTCAAGACAAGCTTCTGAGAGATAATGATGACGAATTCCAACTTGACCGAAATATTAATGTCGCTGGATTCTTGCGAGTGCGTACCTATTCAAGATTTCGTAATGCGACTAGGCATCAACTTTTTATAGCATACGTAGGTCATGATGCGGACAATGCAGATGACGAAAATGATAGAGAATTAATTCTAGGCTATTATTGTACCTGTCAAAGTGGAGCACGTACACTAGGTACATGCGCGCACGTTGCCAGTGTATTGTGGTTTCTAGGATATGCACGGCATCATGAAAACATCAGGTATCCTGATGAATCCTTACTCAATACCACATTGAATGCTGCAAATCGAAATGCTCAGAATGTCGAAGTAGAAATAATTAATGTCTGATTCATTTACCTAACAAGAAACTCAAGGAATCTGTGAGCAAATGTACTTATTTACACCTGAAAACATACTCGTATGAACAGATAAGTTACTTGCTCAAAATATTCCATAATGCAGAATGAATATATATATATATATATATATATACATACGTGTGTGTGTGTGCGCGCGCGCGCGCGTGTGTGTGTGTGTGTGTGTGTGTGTGTGTGTGTGTGTGTGTGTGTGTGTGTGTGTGTGTGTGAGTGTGTGCGCGTGTGTATATGTATATATGTATATATGTGTATATATATATATCCCCGATAAAAACATCACTCGCGTGCTTAGGCTGTATAGCGTATGGGTAAAAATATTCGACTTTGACAGGCTGTAACTTTTAAACTAAGAACCTTGGAGCTTTGGGCCTATGAAGACTTTTGTTCTACGTGTTAAGGACTATCATTTTACAAAGTTTCAAAAAAATTAGCCGAAAGCCATTTCCCATAAGGATTCTGCGGGGTCCTTTTAAAAACTGCTAATTCGAATTATTCCGAAAACTTTGGAAATTCGAACCATCAAAAAAATTCAAACCACTGAAAATTTGAAAAACTCAAAATTTAAAAGGATTTGAAAACTTCAAAAACCTTGAAAAATCCTCAAAAATTCAAAAATTCGAAAATTTCATAAAAATCAAAAATTTGAAAAATTTAAAAAAATCAAAAATTCAAAAATTTTTAAAAAATCAAAAATTCAAAAATTTTTAAAATTTGTAAATTTTAAAAATTCAAAAATCCAAAAATTTGAAAAATTCAAAAAAATGAAACTTTTAAAATCTTTGAAAACCTGAAAATTTAAAGCCTCAAAAATCCCAAAAGAATCCGAAACCCTCGAAAATAAATTCAAAAAATTTTCCAAGAATTCGAAAATCCAAATGTTCATAAATTTCCACAATCCAAAACAAATCGAAAAATCTGAAAATTTAAAACTTCAAAAATTTAAAAGCTTAGAAAATATATATCTTTCAAAATAAAATCAAAAAAAAAATTAAAACTTCAAAAATTCAGAAAATATGGAAATTAAAAAAAAAATCAAAAAACAGAATTAAAAATAAAAAAAAATGATTTTTGCAATTATTGTTTATTAATAGTTAATAAACAATAATTTCTCTTTGAAGTTAATCTTGTGGGGCCCCTGTGTCGCGTACGTACGGCACTTTTTTCGTACACTTGCTGTTGAGCCGGCTAATCGTACTTCCCACTGCGCAGCCGCGCTACTCTACTATTTTCCACACACACTTCTCTGCCGTGATTAGTTATTTTTGCTCTGACTCGCCTTAAATAATTATTTTACTTTTGCTTGGCCTGATCATTAGTTATAATCGAAAATTGTTAACTAATTACTAATAAACTATTTCCGATATTTTAGTCACAGCAAAAATAATCTTATGTAATATTTATTTATTCGCACTCTCTGCTCACCTACCTCGCACACACTTTTGTGCAATTCGGTGTGCCGCTTTTTCGCTCGATTCGCGTACACGTGCTTGGCCTGCTTACACGTTCAAATAAAATTTTACAAGTCGTTTTAAATTTATTAATACTTCTTAAAAATGTTGAAAATATTTTCCGTTAATTATTAATTAACTGCGCGAATAATATCGGAAGGGCGCCATCTGTAAGAGGTGGGACAATTGTTAATAACAATTGTCCGTGGCTAATAAGCCGTCGGCCGAGCTGCTATCGTGCAATAGCTAGCACAGCACGCAACGCGTACTGGCGTACACTATTGCTCCTACCTGGAGTAAGCCAGCGGCGCAACGCCGCTGAGCTTCTGCCTGGCTGCCGCTGCTCTGGCCGTCCTGCTGCAAAGTTCACTTAACCCCGGTGGATTCAGCTCCCTGCGGAGTCACCTCGACGCACGGGTTTTCGCGATCTGTAAGGAGCGCGAATGCGCGGAAAGTTAATTGTCGCAACGCGCCAATGTAACGGCTTTTCGCGCTTGCCTAACTCGGTCGAGGAGCAGGCGGGTCGTTGGGAAAATTGATTCACGCGAGTTTAACTTTTAATAATAAAATAGACTATATTCAGCAACAAATAAATTAACAACAATAGATCAATAAATAATGATAACAAAATTAACAACGATAGATTAATAAATAATGATAACAATTAGAATTTAATAACCACGCAGACCAAGCGACGGTGCGCGTCCAGCTAGTTCGCTGCTGGACGTGTTGCCCTCACGATGGGCCGTACGCGCGCCTGGTGTCACAGCACATTGGTGTACTCTAGGGCGCGGTGCCCACGGTGGGCAGCCCTGTACACCGCTCGCGGTTTATATAATATCTATATGCGCGGGCTAGCCTTTACCTCGATTATGCGTTCCTCGTAAACACTTCACTCCGATTACGGCGTCGCGGCAACAGGTCGCTCCGCGTGCGCTATCTTCTACGCGAGAAAATGCCGGCGAAACTTTAACGGCGTTGACGCGCGCGGATCGAACTCTGAATCGATAGTGACGCGCTCGAGGCGTCAGCGCGGCCAGCGCCGCGCCCCCTGTCGCGTTCTCTTTGGGTAACTACCCTCGATGCGCGCGCGTCGCCTATAGTGCGAACGCCGGTACCTGGCACTCATTTCGTTACAATATATATATATATATATATATATATATATATATATATATATATATATATATATATATATATATATATATATATATATATATATATATATATATATATATGCGCTTGGTAAGAGACAGAGAGAGTGTAGAATCCGAGTGCAATAGCCGTGGCACGACACATAGAGTTAGGTCAAGGCCGGCTCTCGCGCGCACGATTAGTTCGCTTCACTCTCCAAGCACACGAGACGTCCTGCGCTACGCACGTTCCAAAGACACGTGGTTACCGACATACGCAAAGCTACAGAGCGACTACGCGCGGAACGAGAGCGGGCCTACGACTGCGGCCGATATATACGACGGGGGCTAGCGTATACCGGAGTGCCAACCACGAGCGGCTACGGCGAGGCCATGCCAGGACCCTTTTCGATGTAAGTCCACCTCTCTGATTCTCTCCTACGCGATGTGGGCAAGTACATAGTACACCTCCTGCTCTTCCACATCCACCCCCACCGCTTTGCATCACACCATACTGAGGGTGTTGTGTTAACTGTATTTGTGCTAACCGTGAATAAATACTCGTTCTAGTTCGATTGTAACTAAGGTGTGTGTTCTTTGAAACTCTCCTTCCTCTTTAGACTGCCGCCGCCTACGCGGGCGCGTGAATTGCGCGCATTATCAGTGGCTAGCCGGGCCCCAACATAAAAGAAAGCACGACCGGCGGGTATTGTACGTACAGCTTTTCGTAGATATGCAGCGTGGGGCTGTCCACAGCTTATAGAGCCGCCGACCCGCATATCTATAAACCCATCACAATATATGTATATATATGTTCGGGCCCGGCTAGCCACTGATAGTGCGCAGTTGTTATAGTGTGCAGTTGACAAATTATGCCTCATATATATAGCAATTTGTCAACTGAACACCCCCTGCTCTCCAGAATTGTTTTAATTTTTAATAGTCCAGCAAGGGCTCAAAGTTTGTGTTTCTTCATCTAGTTTCTGGGGCCAAGTGGCGTTTATCGATTCTCCACATGGCTGATACAATATGGCAGCTGAATACAATGGCTTCGTGTAAGACTTTCGTTTCATCACATGAATTATTCCACATAAATCGTCGCATCAAGCTAAAAATATTCACACAAGGGTATTATATTAAAGGACATAAAATATGAATCAGACGTAAAAATGGCAAAATTCAAGATGTCGGATCCAATATGGCGGCCGTATAATAATCCAATATGGAGAGTACGGGGTGTCCAGTTGACAAATTATGCCTTATATATGGGTCAATCCATGCCAAAACGCACACGGCTCTGCCCAAAAATGGTAAAGACTTAGAAAAACTTGTATAGGGTCAAAATTTAGGGTTTTTTATGTAGAATCAATAGCTATGTGGCGCTTTTCAAAATTTTTAAAATGGCGGTCCCAAAAACCCAATTTTCTGACCAGTTTTCCGACAATTTTCCGATTAATCGTTCATAAAAAAATAGATAAAAGACGAAAATTGTGAGTAAAGGTCATTTTATATGTTTTCGGGTACGCTGAATCCGAATCCGCTGACCGTTTAACCTTATCACTCCAGGATTTGCTCTAACCTAAAAAAATACCTCAAAAACGCTCAAACAAACATGATTATGGCTAGATAAAGGTTCGTCACGATGCATTTGTTCGTTTCAAGGGTCGCGTATTTCAGATCCAAGGTCCGTTCAGCTCGTTCAGTCCAAAATTTGCCCCTAGCCTCAAAATATATAAGCGACAAAACAGCCTCAGAGTCGACCACACGATTGCGTTTATTTTCCACTGTGAGCAAACGCGGCACCCATCTTGCTGAAATTTTTTTCACGCCCAATTTTTCATGCAAAATTGAAGACACTGTACCTAGCGATATGCCTGAGGTCTCAACTATTTCGCGAACTTCCATTCATCGATCAATTAAAATCATATCGTAGATTTTGTCAATCATTTCGGGGGCGGTCACTTCCACTAGGCGTTCCGAACGATGTTCATCTTTTGTGGATGTACGTCCACGTTTAAACTCATTCTCCCTATTGTAAACAGGTGCAAATACAGGAGCAGATGTGCCATGAACTTCATCCAACTCAGCTTTGATTTCTTTCGGTTAAGCCTTTTAAATATAGATGTTTAATCACCGTTCAAAAATCACTTTTTTCCATTGTTATGAATGAACGAATGTTGTTTACTTCAATCGACAATAAAAATGAAACTATGTGATGGATATAGCTGAAACTTTAACATATGTCTAGTTAGTAGTGCTGCTCACTAAGAAAAATTAATTTTCGATACTACGACCGCTATCTCTTGGATTTTCTAAGGACTTATTGATCGGCCCTCATGATAAAGCTCGTCTCCTAACACTGGTTATCTATTCATGCCGTGTTCTAAATATTTCTTCCATTAAATTTTTTTGTACTAAAAGCTTTTACTATACCTACACTATATCTATTACTAACCGAAATGTTAATTAGTATGTTGCAAATATATGCTACTTTGAACTAATTAAATAAACGTTATAAGTAGAAACAGTTGAGCTTGGGCTTATACCGTTATAGTATATTTTAACCAATATCAGAGCTATAAATAGCTGTAAATATGTGCTTTTTAGGTTAGGAAATCATTTTTTCTGACTTTTGATATAGACATAAGCTAAGAAAGTGAAATACAACTTAAATAATGCGAAAAAATATAGACCAATTTGTATGAGCTTTTTTAAGTGTGAAAAATATCGAAAAAATGGAAAAGAAATAGTTTCTCGGGGTTCTGAGTATCGCGCACCTTTTCAAATAGTCTGAAAAAATTCACACATGTAAGAAAGTACATAAAGAATGCAGAATAATTTTCTTTTTGGTTATTTTTATTATTTATTTTTATATATAAATGGATAACTCTCTCGGAAATCGAAAACTAAAACATTTTTTTTTAATTTCAGAAAATATGTTCCTTGTAGTATTTAGAGTGCATGTAAATTATTTCAGATTTTTTTAAGTTCATAGGTTTAAAGTTGTTCGGAGCTAAATGTGATCATATTTCCATATATATATATATATAGATGATTCTCTGGGAAATCTAGAACAAGAAAAGCAGAAAATTTATATATATATATAAGGAACTATTATTTTTTCAGAAAAATTATTTCTCTTAAAATTATGAATGAAAACTCAATTAGACAAGGGCAGAGATATCCGGCGTCCCCTTAAGTTTGAAGTTGATAAAGGCTAGATACGAGCATGTAGCAATTTTTTACATTTTTTAACAAATTCTAACCCTCACTTATTCAACAAAATTAAATCTCTGAAGAAAATAGCAACAAGGAATTTTTTAGCAAATTTTCTGATTTTTTCATAAAAGATGGGTCTAAAACCTTTTAATGTCCCTTTCGATTAATTAAACTCATTTTAAACCTAAAAATCCTGAAAAAAGTGGGTTCGATCACTCGAACAATTACACTAAAAATCATGAACATAGCTTTTTTCAATACAAAAGTGACTGCTACAGTCGCAAAATTGCAGAAGTGCAATATTTATATAAAAATTCAAATCACATCAAATAATGTTAAAAAAATTATTAAAATGCCCATTTTAGAAATAAAGTCATAGGTATTTAGCTTCAAACAAGTTTAAGAAAGCTATGTTCATGATTTTTAGTGTAATTGTTCGAGTGATCGAACAATACATACATATATATATATATATATATATATATATATATATATATATATATATATATATATATATATATATATATATATAAATTTTCTGCTTTTCTTGTTCTAGATTTCCCAGAGAATCATCTATATATATATATATATATATATATATATATATATATATATGGAAATATGATCACATTTAGCTCCGAACAACTTTAAACCTATGAACTTAAAAAAATCTGAAATAATTTACATGCACTCTAAATACTAAAAGGAACATATTTTCTGAAATTAAAAAAAATATAATTTATTAAAAAATCTATATTTTTTGCATTATTTAAGTTGTATTCCACTTTCTTAGCTTATGTCTATATCAAAAGTCAGAAAAATTGATTTCCTAACATAAAAAGCACGTATTTACAGCTATTTATAGCTCTAATATTGGTTAAAATATACTATAACGGTATAAGCCCAAGCTTAACTGTTTCTACTTATAACGTTTATTTAATTAGTTCAAAGTAGCATATATTTGCAACATACTAATTAAAATTTCGATTAGTAATAGATATAGTATAGGTATAGTAAAAGCTTTTAGTACAAAAAAATTTAATGGAAGAAATATTTAGAACACGGCATGAATAGATAACCAGTGTTAGGAGACGAGCTTTATTATGAGGGCCGATCAATAAGTCCTTAGAAAATCCAAGAGGTGGCGGTCGTAGTATCGAAAATGAATTTTTCTTAGTGAGCAGCACTACTAACTAGACATATGTTAAAGTTTCAGCTATATCCATCACATAGTTTCATTTTTATTGTCGATTGAAGTAAACAACATTCGTTTATTCATAACAATGGAAAAAAGTGATTTTTGAGCGGTGATTAAACATCTGTATTTAAAAGGCTAAACCGAAAGAAATCAAAGCTGAGTTGGACGTACATCCACAAAAGATGAACATCGTTCGGAACGCCTAGTGGAAGTGACCGACCCGAAATGATTGACAAAATCTACGATATGATTTTAGTTGATCAATGAATGGAAGTTCACGAAATAGTTGAGACCTCAGGCATATCGCAAGGTACAGTCGCTTCAATTTTACAGGAAAAATTAGGTGTCAAAAAAGTCTGGGCCAGATGGGTGTCGCGTTTGCTCACAGTGGAGAATAAACGCAATCGTGTGGTCGACTCTGAGGCTGTTTTGGTGCTTTTCCGTCGCAATCCTGAGGAGTTTCTACGTCGATACATATCTGCGGATGAAACATGGATACACTACTACACTCCGGAGACAATGGAACAGTCAAAACAGTGGATCTTTTAAGGTGAACGGGCTCCGAAGAAGGTGAAGACGGTGATATCGGACGGCAAGGTGATGGCTACGGTCTTTTGGGATGCACGCGGCGTCATTTACATCGATTAATTAGAAAAAAAAAAGACGATAAATGGAGAGTATTATACGTCGCTATTGCACCGGTTGAGAGAAGAAATCAAGGAAAAACGTACTCATTTAAAAAAGAAAATGATCCTCTTTCATCAAGACAATGCACGAGTACATACCTGCGCAGTTTCGATGGCCAAAATTATGGAATTAAAGTTCGAATTATTACAACATCCACCGTATTCACCAGATTTGGCCCCCAGTGAATTATTACAACATCCACCGTATTCACCAGATTTGGCCCCCAGTGACTTTTTCTTATTTCCAAATTTGAAAAATGGCTGTGCGGACGACGGTTTACGTATTTTGAGGAGCTTCCAAAATCCTACTTTTTAGACGGCTTAAAATATTTGGAAAAACGCTTGGAAAAATATATATAGCTAAAAGGAGATTATGTTTAAAAATAAAAAAAATTTACCCAAAAAATTTTTTTTTTCTATCATTTTCTAAGGACTTATTTAACAACCCTCGTACCTTCCTGTACAGACTAAGGTGACACCTGCAATTCAGTATTTCTCACGGGCAATTCGGTAATTATTCAACACGCATACACACATACACATTTATGAATGTATATGCATATACCAATGAGTGTGTGTATATGTGTATGTGCGTATATAAGTGTGCGTGTGCGTGTGTGTGTGTGTGTGTGTGTTGTGTGTGTGTTTATGTATTTTAAGTAACTATCCAATCGTCCGTGAGAAGTACTGAATTCTAGGTACCGCCTCAGTCTGTACACGGAGGTAATGAAGCTTCTCTCCTACTACTGTCTTTTCATGCCGTGTTCTTAATATTTGTTCCATTTTATTTTTTCATGCTAAAGATTTTCTATACCTACACTATATATATTATTAACAGAAATGTTAATTAGTATGTCACAAATATATGCTACTTTGAACTGATTAAATAAACATAAATAGAAACAGTTAAGCTAGGAATTATACCGTTACAGATTATTTTAACCAATATTAGAGCAACAAATAGCTGTAAATATGTGCTTTCTAGGTTAGGAAAGCAATTATTCTGACTTTTTATGTGAACATCAGCTAAGAAATTGGACTACAACGTAAATAATGTGAAAAAATATAAACCGATTTGTATGACCTATTTTAAGTGAGAATAATAGTAAAAAAAATGAGCAGAAAATAGTTTCTCGAGATTTTGAGTATAGCGCACCTTTCCAAAAATTCTAAGAAAATTCACACCCGTAAAAAAGCAAATAAAGAACACAAAGAAATTTCTTTTTATAATTTTTTAACACACGTGAATTGGTAAAGAAAATGTTTAAAGATTTAAAAAACAATTTTGAAGTTATGTTTGTTAATGCAGGTATCTTAGAAAAATTTCCTCAAATTTTTGTGATAAAAAGTGAAGCTTACCTGGAAGTTTCTGCCTAAACAACCGCGAACAGCCGGAAAAAGAACTAAAAGAGTTAAAAACACATTTTCAAGACTAGCTCATAAGGGATGGGGCGGGGGGGGGGGAGGGGTATAGGGAGTAAAAAAAGATCTTAAAAATTATATTTTTGTAATACAAATCGGGAAAAAATATTAAAAAATTCCAATACCGCGAAGGCTAATTTAACATTGTTTTATCGGCTAGAGCCTTTACTAAAAAATCCTTTGTTGCTATTTTTTTAACAGATTTAATTTTGTTGAATAAATGGAGGTTAATATTTGTTAAAAAATGTAAATATGGCTACATGCTCATATTTAGCCTTGATCAACTTTAAACCTACGGGTTTAAAAAATAACAATATATATAAAGAAAATCTGGAGTCAACGACCAAATTATCAAAAAACTAAGGTTAAATAAAATATATATAAAATTTTCTTTTAAAACAATCTTTTATTGTATATTTGTAAAAACAAAAAATTAATTTTTATTAAGTATCTACATTGAAAACAATTGGGTTGATTAAAAAATATTCTATTTGCTTCAAATAAATTATTTAACCGTATTCTCCCTTAAACATATTTTTTTGAATCAATAAGATAAATTGATTTGATGCAAAGAAATAATTATTTGAATTATTGAAATATTTATTCAAATCATTAAAAAAATTTATTAAAAATAAATAAATATCAATTTACTTTTATGAATTGTTTTGTTACTTTAAATAAATATTTGTTTCAATCAAATAATTCTTTGAATTAAATAAATATTTAACTATTACAATGAATCCATTTTTTTAATTTAGACATGCAACTTCTTGAATCAAAGAAATATTAAAATTAAATATTTCTTTGAAACAATCCAATATTTCTTTGAAACAATTCAATATTTATTTGATATTAACTAATTGTTTGGTTGTTAAGAAAATTAAAAAAAGGCATTTATTTGTTTCAAATAAATATTTCTTTTCATCAAGGATCCATCTAGTCAAACCATAATACTTTTATATATATATATCAAATAAATATTTCTTTTCATCAAGAATCCATCTAGACAAACCATAATACTTTTATATATATATATATATATATATATATATATATATATATATATATATATATATAAGTATTATGGTTTGTCTAGATATATAAAAGTATTATGGTTTATCTAGATGGATCCTTGATGAAAAGAAATATTTATTTGAAACAAATAAATGTCTTTTTTAACAATCAAACAATTAGTTAATATCAATTAAATATTGAATTGTTTCAAAGAAATATTGGATTGTTTCAAAGAAATATTTAATTTTAATATTTCTTTGATTCAAGAAGTTGCATGTCTAAATTAAAAAAATGGATTCATTGTAATAGTTAAATATTTATTTAATTCAAAGAATTATTTCTTTAAATCGGTAAATGACTTAATGAAAATAATTAAATATTTAATTGAAGTCTAATAAATATTTAAATATTTTAATGAAAATTGTATTTGAAACACCGTAATGTTTATTTGATTGAAACAAATATTTATTTAAAGTAACAAAACAATTCATAAAAGTAAATTGATATTTGTTTATTTTTAATAAATTTTTTTAATGATTTGAATAAATATTTCAATAATTCAAATAAATATTTCTTTGCATCAAATCAATTTATCTTATTGATTCAAAAAAATATGTTTAAGGGATAATACGGTTAAATAATTTATTTGAAGCAAATAGAATATTTTTTAATCAACCCAATTTTTTTCAATGTAGATACTTAATAAAAATTATTTTTTTTGTTTTTACAAATATACAAGTCTGCAATAAAAGATTGTTTTAAAAAGAAAATTTTATATATATTTTATTTAACCTTAGTTTTTTGGGCCTGCGGCGGCTCAGTCGGTAAAGTGTCGGATTCCCACGCCGGTGACCCGGGTTCGAATCCTAGTCTCTGCCGATTGATACAAGCACCTCTGTAAAAATTACATGTGCTTTGTTTACAAACACACCGCAGACCCCCGTCGTCGATTAGCACCACATGGAAGCACAAACATGGCGACGTTAAATAATAATAAAAAAAAAAAAAAACCCTTAGTTTTTCGATAATTTGGCCGTTGACTCCAGATTTTCTTTATATATATTGTTATTTTTTTAAACCCTTAGGTTTAAAGTTGATCAAGGCTAAATATGAGCATGTAGCCATATTTACATTTTTTAACAAATATTAACCTCCATTTATTCAACAAAATTAAATCTGTTAAAGAAATAGCAACAAAGGATTTTATAGTAAAGGCTCTAGCCGATAAAACAATGTTAAATTAGCCTTCGCGGTATTGAAAAGCGCCACATAGCTATTGCTTCTACATAAAAAACCCTAAATTTTGACCCTATACAAGTTTTTCTAAGTCTTTACCATTTTTGGGCAGAGCCGTGTGCGTTTTGGCATGGATTGACCCATATATATATATCACAAGTTTAATATTTAAAATACATTTTTGGAAAGTTTCAACGATTTCTATATTTTTATAAAAAGTCGCTGAAGCCACCTTCTCTTTGAGAAAACAATCTGTTGAAGCTACTATCATCGGGTTTTTTTTATTGCTTTTCACTGGGTAAGCTTATCTTTAAACTTTATTAGAGTTATAAAGGATTCCGTATGAGTTGTATTAGCTGTTCCCTTTTCCCGGTTTTATTAGCTGTTAAGATTATTAACCCTTTAACAGGCCAAAGGGTGTAGGTACTTGTATGTTCAAACTGTGTATGATTTAAGTGATTTTCGAAGTCGGTGATTCCGAATCCAACATCAAATTTGTAAAAAACGAATTGTTTAAACAATTTGCTTCAATAAATTATTGCAAAGTAACGTTATTTCTAAAAACTAACTGCAGAATTGTGTTCTACGGAAAAATTATTAAAGAAATGTATATACATGATTGAAGAAACGTTTTGTATTTTGAATAAATTATTAATAATTTGTTTATTTCTTTACAACTCTATCTTTCAAATAAATTGTTTAAAAAATTGAATTTCGCGAATCATATATCGGATTTAGAATCAGCGACCTCGAAAACCATTAAAATCATATACAGTTTATATATGCAATAAAACAGATCCTTCGGCCCGTTAAAATACTGAGTTGTAAAAAGTAAACAAATTATTAATTATTTTTGTAAAGAACCATTTATTTGAGTCATTTATTTACATTTATTTAGTAATTTTTCCCGTAGAACATAACGGTGCAGTTCAGAAATAACGTTTTTTTTTTTGAATAATTTGTTTCAACAGATTATTTAAACAATTGGTTTTTGTAAATCTGATGTCGGATTCGGAATCAGCGACCTTAACCCCCCTGCACAGAGAGCCGAGAATACTCGTCCAAACAGAGTTGTTCCCGTATGCAGGAGGACGAGTATACTCGTCCAAACATTTTTTATCATAACTTTTCAACAAAATAACTATAAGACATCAACGACCCCGCAAATTAAAGCCTAGAATATATGTAATAAGATAGCTGGAGTTTGAAATACGATTTTGAATGTTATTATAAAATTATTATAATCTGAAAAATAAGAAAATTACGTTTTTTATACTTATTGTATGCAATTGTAAAATCTTTCGTAAATTGCTTAAAATAGCTCAAAATAGCTTGAAAACCCTTACTCGGGGGGTTTTCAAGGTCGCTTATTACGATTCTGCGGTTAAAATTTCAAAATTCAAAATGGCGGATCCAATATGGCGGCTGTTAAAATTATTCCCGAGAATTATAAGAATATTTTCCAAAAATATGAACGTAAATAAGCTTTTAACATTATCAATATTATATCTATTATTAAAATTTCAAAATTCAAAATGGCAGATCCAATATGGCCGCTACATACAAAATTCCTGTATATTATTTAATAATATATAAAACAATCGTATAATTAATAAGATTGTTTTCAAAGAAAATAACCATGCATGGGTTTGCGGGGTCGCCGATTACGAATCTGCTGTCAGAATTTCGATATTCGAATTGGCGGATCCAATATGGCCGCCACATACACAATATCCGGACATTACAAGTTTATTTGAAGAAAATAACCATACATGGGTTTTCGGGGTCACTGATTACAAATCTGCTGTCAGAATTTCGATATTCGAAATGGCGGATCCAATATGGCCGCCACACACAATATCCAGACATTACAAGTTTATTTGAAGAAAATAACCATACATTGGTTTTCGGGATCGCTGATTACAAATCTGCTGTCAGAATTTCGATATTCGAAATGGCGGATCCAATATGGCCGCCACGTGCACAATATCCGGACATTACAAGTGTATTTGAAGAAAATAACCATATATGGGTTTTCGAGGTTGCTGATTACGAATGTATGGTTATTTTTTTTTAAACGCTCGTATTATACAAAAATTGCTTATGTGGCGGCCATATTGGATTCACCATTCTGAATTTTGAAATTCTGACTGCAGATTTGTAATTAGCGACCCCCAAAACCCTTGTATGGTTATTTTCTTTAAAAACAATCGTAATATACAGGAATTTCGTATGTAGCAGCTTTATTGAATCCGCCATTTTGAATTTCGAAATTCTGACTGTAGATTCGTAATTAGCGACCCCAAAAACCCATGTATAGTTATTTTCTTTAAAAAAATCGTAATATACAAGAATTTAGTATGTAACAGCCATATTGGATCCGCCATTTTGAATTTCGTAATTCTGACTGCAGATTCGTAATCAAAGACCCCAAAAACCTTAATATCATTCCCCTCTACGTTTTAGACTTGCTTTGAAAAATTACTGCATTTGGAAGGTATTTCTGACATGATAACTCCTGCGCAGGGGGGTTAAAAACACTTAAATCGTATACAGTTCGAACAAACAGAAACCTACATTCTTCTACCTGTAAAAGGGTTACAGGACGTTTTAATAAAATATATATTTAATTATATCGTAAATGTATTATTTGAATTCATTTTATAAATAACATTTTTTTTACCTTACAGTTTGGAAGGAATTGTTGAAGCAGCAGGAGACCTAATAATAGATATTCCTAAACTTTGGAAATATTTTGCGAAAATTTTAGGCAAGTTATTTTATTAAATATTATTTGTAATTCGCATGGTAACCTAAAATTAATATTACAGTAAATCCTGGTTAACACGAACTTGGAACACGGGTGTTCCCATTAATTAAGTAATGGGCACCCTCGATAATACGAATCTGTTCGTTTTATCAAAGTTAATAAAACACAAAATTAGTTTTAAGAATGCAATTTTTGTTTGAAAGCATTGTATTGAAAGAAAGTAATTTTATTTAGAAATAATAATGTTTGAACATAATAATTCAATCGTATATTGTTAAAATAACGTCTAGCAAAACTCAACATGTTTTTCGTAAATAAGGATGACACAATTTATTTCTCAAATAAAAGTTTAATGTAATTAAAATGGTTTGTTTAAAGATCCAGTGTCTTTTCCAGTTATATTTCGTATTAACGTTTTGCACGGTAATACGCTATGTCAATAATATAAACTGAAAATTTAACTATGAATAACTTCTTAATATGGATATGTAATCAAATGGTATGAATATAACTGTTCGAATAGATTTGTTTGCTGTTGATATTCGCTTACACTAAAGTAAGTTGACTTTGAAATATATTAACTAGACTATGAAATTCCTCAACATAAGTTGAAAATTTACTTCATTGATATTTAAATTTCTAGTTTATTTTATTGTAAAAGCTGTTTCTATTTCTACTTGAATTACTACACTGTATATAAAGTGATAGAACTATTTTAAAAATATATAAATTACTAGGCTTCGCAATCTAACCTCATCGTGGCCATAACAGTATAGCTAATTCACAAGCCAAATGTCATGAAATAATTCGCGTTAACCGAATATTGAAATCTGTAACTGTGTCGGGCCGTAATATCAGTTCATTTTAAAGCGAAATTCGCTTTAACCGAGTATGTGATGTTATCGAGGATTTACTATAATTAATTTTTATGATGAATATTATAACTATATAATTGATCCATGCTGGATTTATAAGCTCAACAGGCCTGAATCTAAAAATTATTGTCCCTTGTTATAGTTATTTAATGAAACTCATTTTAACAAAATAATTTGTTTTTCTACAGTGCATCCTGTCATGAATAATACGTATCCTCTTGTTGAATTGAAAGATACAATACAGTCATTATCACCAAAATTGCGAAATGATGTTCATGCTATAGAGTTAGTGGCTGAACTTTTAAAAGAGCTAACAGAATTGAAAGAAAGTACTTGGGTTGCTGGAAATTGGACTCAAAGTACACTACAATGGAGTGACTTTATTGACAATCAAGATAAGATTGATCAAATTGTTGCAGATTATGTAAGACAATTATATTATAAGATTTATAATTTTAATTTATTATACTTAAGGAAGTTAGAAAGATCTCTCGCACGGGCGGGGATAGAGGCGCTCCCTCCCCGCAACACACACCGGCTTCCCTCTCACAGTGTACCTCCCGGCGCAGCCTACAAGCTAGCTTGATTATTTACGTTTTCGCTTAGTACTCGGAATCGGTATTGTCGTTCGTTCTAAAACTTTGCTTAGATTTACTAAAATACTTTTCCAATAATTTGCATTGCTTATTATTTCTTTCTTATCATTTTTAAACAATCGAGCTCTCAGTTTATTGTTAGTTTTCAAGCTGCTGCTATAAGAGCTTGTGTATAAAAGTCAAACTTTAAATTCAATTATCTTTAAAACGGTATTAGCTAACGCTTTCAAATTTCACGTGCTATTGTAAAATTGATAGAAGAATGACATATTAAAATTTTACAAACATCTTATCATTTGTATTCCATTATCGAACCTCCTTAATCTTTCTAATTGTAACAATGTTTTGAAACATATCAAGTATCAAAACTCGATGTTTCAACAAAGTTACACGCATTTCAGTAAAACAAATTATATTAGATGACATAAAAAATTGAACCTATAATCGTGTTTCTCTCGCATCTAATTTTCCTAACTTTAAAAACTGACTTGCGCACGAGGTTTTCCTGAATTTTTATTAATCTTTCAGATAATATACATTAGTATATGTAGAACATAAATTGTTGATAACATTCAAATTTTTTTATTTTTATCTCAATTTATCTGTCAGTCATTATTAAAAAATCTTGATTTTTAAAGCATTTTCATAAGTCAGATGAAAACTAAATTGTTTGAAGGAAGTAAAAGACGATTTTTCAAATTCTGTCAACAGTTTCTTTTGTTGGCCAAACAAGGAAGCAACTTAATTTTTTTCAGAGCTTTTTGTCCTAATGCTATGCGCAAGTAACATTTTGGAAACTGGTAATTTTTGTTAAAAAAACGATTTTGATAAATAATTCTGATAATAATCGATATCTTGAGCTAAAAATTGATATAGAACCTATTAATATCATCCTACATAAGCCTTTAAAATTTCAGCTCGTAAGACTGAACAATAAAAAAGTTAGTCTTTTCACCATTGTCCTACGCCTTAAGGGAATAAAAGGATATCTCACTTTGTTTATACGCCCATGAATAGGCTCTTTCGCGCAGCTTAAGTTACCGATAGCTTAGTTCGGCGTGCCACCGCTAGGTAGCGTCGTCCAACTGTCGGAAGAAATCGGCGAGGCAAAGGCATATAAAATCGGCCGCCAATGCACGCGGCACATGCAAAGATATAAATTGTGGGTTTTTTGTTTTCCCTTGAAAAAGGGTTTTCTTTTTTTCCCCACAAACCTAAATATAAACATCTTGATAAAATCAATACCGCTAGGCTATATATTTGCTAGATTCGTGTAGTCATGTCCTGAAGGGTATTACACGCAAACTTCTCTGTTTAGAGTAAAATCACCTGTCTTCCTTCCAGGAGAGATAAGAGGTTCAAGTGGGCCCACACTCTCCTACAAACGGCGAGGTGGGCTCAAGGGCTCCTCTACATGGTCAAACTGGAAGAGTATCTCACAGGTGGGGGCGATAGAGGGAGCTCCCACCATCCCTTCTTTCTTTCTTTCTTTCTCACGCGGCACACGTGAAATCGCATTCGAGTAACGCCTAGAGACGACTACAGGTCTAACCTCTTAAGTTTGAGAAATAAATCACGGCTTTAATTAAACTTAGTGTTTAATTATTTTTTGCTTTCCCCCTCCTATATATATTCTATCTTGAGCTTGTCTCATCGGTGACAGCTGTTGCTGGGCTGCTTCTCTGGAGCATCTCTAGTGCTGTGTTCTCTATCTCCCAACGTAGAAGCAACGTCGTGGGACGACAAGCCACACTTTCTACACCTGGGGTTCCTGCAGAGCCCTTGCCGCTCTCCTTCTCTCCACATCGTGGGACAATGAGCCAAGCGGTTAACACCGTCAGTGTTGCAAGGCTAGAGGGATTCTCTCTCAATTTAGTCCGATTTCATAAACCCTAGCGGGAAAATAGAGGGAGATTTTTTTAGAGGTATTTGTTAGAGGTAAACCCCGAGAACAGCAAAAACTTTAATCGCACAACCATAAATTCTAAATCCAACTACCCCAAGCACAGCAAAAACTTTAATTCTAAACCCTACTACCCCAAGCATAGCAAAAACAAATCGTAAAACTATAAACGCTAAATCAAACTATCCCATGCGCAGCAAAAACTTAAACCCTAAACCCTACTATCCCAAGCTCAGCAAAAACATAAATCGTAAAACCATAAACGCTAAATCCACCTACGCCGCGTGCAGCAAAAACTTAAACCCTACTTCCCCAAATGCAGCAAAAACTTAAATCGTAAAACCATAAACTTAAACCCTACTACCCCAAGCCCAGCAAAATCTTAAATCGTAAAACCAAAAACGTTAAACCCAACTACCTCAAGCGCAGCAAAAACGTAAACCCTAAACCCTACTACCCCCAACGCAGCAAAAACTTAGGTCTTGAAACCATAAGCCCTAAACCGAACTAATCTATGTACATCAAAATTTATAAAGTTAAAAACTTGAATTGTAAAACCGAAAGCCTAAACACACCTACCCAAAGCATAGCAAGTAGCTAATATAATGTTTCCATATAAAACCGTAAGTCCAAAATCAATTAACCAACGCACAGCCTTGATAGTAAAATTACTTACTGCAGTACAGTTAATTCTGTTATTTAAATTTGAGTATATTTATACTTTGAAAAATATCATTATATATTCAAGTAAAATTTAGGTAATTGAGAAGTTAATTGTAAAATAATACTCAGTATAATAGACCAATTTATTACAAATTAAATAAAATAAATAAACAAAACGTTTATTGCAGCATGGAACAATGACATTTACATAAATATTAATAATATTTCGATTTTGATGTACATATTTTCGAAATTAAATCACTTTAGCATTTCAGCAGTTTGAATAAAATTTCTACATTCTATTTGTGAAGTGCAGCGAACATGCAGTTCGCTTCGACTATTATGATTGCTAGCTTATTTCGAATTTTGTCTTTGATTCGTTCGAAATTGGTAAACTGAGTAATGCAAAAACCAATTTACAAATGTTTCCAAACTTGCGTTCCCCACTAGCATTTTTAATTCTATAACTTTCTAGCTAATAATCGATAACATTTGTTCTTTGGCTTATTTCAATTCTATGCAATAAGTTCCATTGCCGTATAGTCTCGTCAATATCGCCACCAACGTATTAAAAATGCTCAACTACGTGTATGATATCGGGTTTTATTTGAGCTAATGCATTTTCTTGCGACAAAATTTTTTCTAGTGAGTGGCAAATACATTTTACTATAACTATTCAAGGATTAATTTCGTGTAAAATCGTAGTTAAGGGAAGAAGATACAGGTTTTTGGTAATAGAATCGATTTTTTTAATATTTTTATACTAATTTTTAACCCGGTTTCTAATAAAAGAGGACTCACAAGAAAATGCCTGGGACAGTGAGGTTTAAGGCTTAGGGGTTTATTAAAAATATTTTAATATCAAATTGCTATGCTTAGGGTAGTTGGGTTTAAGATTTACGGCTTTATTATAAAAAATTACTTTTTATAATAAATCGCTACGCCTGGGGTAGTTGGGTTTAAGATTTACGGCTATATTATAAAAACTTTCTTTTTATAATAAATCGATTATGTCTGGGGTAGTGAGGTTTTAGGCTTAGGATTTTATTAAAACACTTTTAATAACAAATTGCTATGATTGGGGTAGTTGGATTTAGAGTATATGGTTTTACGATTAGTTTTTATATTATTTTTTTGCTGTCCTTGGTGTAGGTGGGTTTAGGGATTACGGTTTTGCGGTTTAAAATCTAGAGGATTTTCTAGAGGGTTTTCATGAAGTCCATAGAGGTATTCTAGAGGGAAATACAGCTTCATCCAGAAGGGTGTTTTGAAAAGGTCTGGCAACGCTGAACACCGACTGCAGAGCTCAGAGCCAAGCAGTCTACACTTCGGGTACCTGTAGAGTACTCGGCCACTCTTCTACGAGACGTCGAGCCAAGGAGCATAGGTCTGGGATCCTAATAGCACTCGGTCGCTCTCTTCTCACGGGGCGACGAAGCAGTCTACACGTCGGTCTTCTTACAGAGCGCTTCGGGGGGGGGGGGGGGGGGTGTAAGGTTATTCGGTGAAAAAAAAAAAAATTTTAAGAATTTTTCTACACTACAGTTAATGCAAATTTATTTAATTAATTTTAATATAATAAAACAACATTTAAACTATATTTTCTGAAATTTTCAATGCAAAATATGAATAAATTAGGCATTAGCAGCAAATCTTTGCAGGCGACTAAAAAAAAGTCAGTGACTTCTGTAATTCAAAATCTACTGCACCGATCCTGTTGAAATGTTGTACACTATTTCTACACATAAATTACGAGGTACCGCTGTCGAGTTTTGTTTTTATAATTATTATTTATTTTACAATAACAAATTTGCCGATTTCTTTTTAGCAGAAATCGATATTTTGACTTCCAAGTGTTACCAAAAATTAAAAAATCAATAAAACAAATACTTGACAGCGTTGCTTCGAGAAACTTATTAACTAATCAAATTATTTTGATTTTTTTATTTCAGATGATACAGGAATGAGTTATAGAGGTCACCGCAGGACAATTTTTTTTTTAGGCGCCTGCAAAGATTTGCTGCCAATGGTTTATTTATTTATATTTGGCATTGAAAAATTTCAGAAAATATAGTTCAAATGTTTTATTACATTAAAATTAATTCAATAAATTTGCATTAACTGCAGCGTGTAGAAAAATGCTTAAAAATATGCTTTTTTTTATCAAATTAACTTTACCCTCCCCCCCCCCACCTTAACCGCTCTCCTTCTGTTTTCACCAAGGGACACCGAGCCAAGCTGCCTACCCATCGATATTCCTGCAGAGCGCTCATTCGCTCTTCTCCTGTATCCCACGCCAATCTGCCGTACATCAACCTACAGAAACTGAGAAAGTTATTAGTATTTACGTGTAATATAGACTATATATAAGTAATTTGAAAATTTTGTTTTATATTTCAAAATATAAGGAGGGTCTTTCACTAGATATAGGGTATAAAACAAAAAATCATATGAGCATTTATAAAGGTCCCATGATAAAACTAATGAAATGTACTTAATAATAATTAATAATTGTTATAAAAAAATCCTGACGTCACAAGTGTAAATATTGTCCATTTAAAAAATAGTTAGTTAAACCCCAATTTCTTTTCTATTTATTAACCAATGTTAATGTTTCGAGGCTTATTTTTTCCTTGAACATTTCTCTACGAAATTAACTAAAGTAAATTGTAAAATAATATATCTGTAATAAGAGAAAGCTAATTATTTATAAGTAAACGCATAAAATTTTATAAACAATTGGCTTTCTCTAATGAGATATATTATTTTATAAATTTATTCCGTTAACTTTGTAAAGAAATGTTTAAGGAAACAAATAAGTCCCAAAACATTAAAATTGGTTACAAAATATAGAAAAATTGGGGTTCAATTAAATATTTTTTTAAATTGACAATATTTACACTTGCGACGTCACGATTTTTTTAGAATAATTTTTTTTCGTGTAGGTATGAACTATTATTGAGTATATTTCATTAGGTTTATCACAGGACCTTTATAAACACTTATATAATTTTTTGTTTTATGCTCTATATTTAGCGAAAGACCCTCCTTAATAATACATTTACCACTGTTCAAGTTGTGTATCTAATATAATATTACACATAACTCAAGTTAGTAGCGGTTGAACCCCAATACATAGCTTCTATTCCAAAACGAGTTTCCTTTCCAACGGAAACTAAAGGTATATGAACTAAATATATATGTTAGGCTTAATCGCCGAAAACGGTCATTGGCCGTAATAAACGAGCAAACCAATTTCTGGTCGTTACACCTTTGCCACATCTCGTTTTCAAAACTACCAAAACCGTATGGGCTGTGTTCAAGCAGCTAAAACTAGGTATAGCATTTTCACAATTTCCAAAATCGGTTCTGTAATATTAAGTGTACACTCATGTCATAAAATAGTATATTATGTAACAAGTGCGTAAAATGCGATTTTACATTCGAATAGCGATCGTTGCGCACGAGTCGCATACGAGTGTCATGCGATCGCACGAGTGTGTAAATGATACTCACGAGTTGCATACAATATTTTTTGATAAGCTGTGCGTAAAAAAATAAATTTAACGTCCGTTTTGAGGACGTGTAATGCAATTCTACGTAAACATAGAGAAATACTTTTATAATACTGTGTGGCCTAAATCCGCACTTAAGTCACACCTATCCATGACTTAAGTAGTCC
The DNA here is from genome assembly GCA_949152435.1 of Gastracanthus pulcherrimus. Taxonomy (NCBI): domain Eukaryota; kingdom Metazoa; phylum Arthropoda; class Insecta; order Hymenoptera; family Pteromalidae; genus Gastracanthus; species Gastracanthus pulcherrimus. The sequence goes on along the minus strand of OX424572.1, from coordinate 148,635,597 downwards.
ATTATTGCGCCGTCCTTATCGCCCTCGAAACGCTGGGGCGCTAACCTCACGGTGCAATACTGGACTGCTTAAGGCACGGCTAGACGTGACAGTGGATTTAGGCAAGCAGTGCTATAAAATAGTATACGTACTCGTGTCAAAAGTCGTCCTTCTTCATAGTACGAGCTACGCTCGGGCGCTATTTTACTATATTACACGCCTTGCTGTAAAAGACTACTTAGGTCACATGTACCGTAAAGTACTAAAAGAACATTTTTTCTCACTTCATATGATATTGTCGATGTTTCTAGTCACTCGTTACATTTTCAAATTGAAACAATGAATTGATTAATCGCTACGAGCCAAAAGTAGGGTAAAACCGGGTAAACGGGGCATACCAGATGCACTTGTATCTTCGTGATATACATTGTCATAATTACTAAACTCATGTTATTAGTTACTAATTAACATTACGATCAATCTAAGGCCAACTGTATCTACATGAATTCAATATTTTTAGTTTTATGAAAGTGTAAAGTTTTGAACTAAATAAAGATCAATATAAGAAAAAAGACTAAATTACCGTAAAATTTTTTTACGTTGAGAATTTATTTCAGTGACTAAAGCATTACCTTCTATATGTATTTATTAGTATAACGCACTATTTGTATTGTTATTTTATGTACTATAATTAACAATTATACTGCGTTTACTTTTTTTCATCCCGTGGTAAAACCAGGTAGTTCCTGGGGTAAAACCGGGTAGTAAGGCGATGCAATGTACAGCAAGCCAAAGGTGGGCAACAAGTGTCCTGTAGCAGTGTACGTGAAGATGACCTCTTTATTTGTGATTCTTAGTTAAAAATTTTTTTATATACACACATTATTTTAAATTCTTAATCGAAATAATTAAATAGTCCGCAGTTATATGGATTTCAATATTCTTTAAGGTAGGACTATGGTGAAAAGATAAACTTTTTAATTTTTCAGTCTTACGAGCTAAAATTTTTAAGGCTTATGTAGGAAGATAATAATAGATTATATATCGATTTTTAGTCCAAAATATCGATTATTTTCAGAGTTATTGATAAAATATGATTTTCTTAATTGAAAATGACCAGTTCTCAAAATGTTACTTGCGCATAGCATTTTGATGAAAAGCTCTGGAAAAAATTGAGTTATTTCCTTATTTGGCCAATAAAAGAGACTGTTGACAGAATTTAAAAGATCGTCTTCTACTTCCTTCAAACAATTTAGTTTTCATTTGACTTACGAAAATTCTTAAAAAATCATGTATTTTAATAACGACAGATGGATAAAATGAGCTAAGAAGAAAACAATTTAAATGTAATCAACAATTTATGTTGTAAATATACTAAGATATATTTTTTGAAAGTTTAAAAAAAAATCATAAAAACCACATGCGCAAGCCACTTTTTAAAGTTAGGAAAATTAGATGCGAGAAAAACACTTAAAAGGTTCAATTTTGTATGCTATATAATGTAAATTGTTTTACTAAGATGCGTGTAACTTTGTTAAAACAACGAGTTTTAACATCTGATAAATTTCAAAAAATTCTTACAATTACAAAGATTAAGATAGGTACCCAGTTTGACCCAACCCTACCGAGTAATTTGATCTTTTTTAAATCGTCTTATTTTTTGCTGCCAATTTTTTTTCACGCAATAAACTTGATTTTTTAATAGATCAAAAGTCACTAAACGTTATCAACCATTAATAAAATTCTTTCAAGCAACAGATTTTTTGTAATAAACTATATGCAAAGAAGTACCCGGTTAAACCTTAACTTCCCCTATACTGTCTTATTTACAGCTCGTACCCACCGTCGAAGATATTGCGAATATTCCTACCTAAGAGAGGCATAATTGAAACAAGGAACAATGTATGAAATAAAAGTGTTCAAAATAAACAAACTTTTCAATAAAGAATAAACAATAGTTAGTGTGTATTTCGGCTCTGGCAAAGTCGCCTGTGAGTCATCGTCAGTACAATCAGACGAGAAACCCCTATTGTAGATATACCAGATCGTAAAAATTGAGTGGCTTACTATGTAGGAGAAATGATAAACTTTACTAGAGGAGACAAAAAACTGCTATATATATATATATATATATATATATATATATATATATATATATATATATATACATTATTTCTGCGCAGACGCGCAAAGCCCCGGTAATAAAGTCTCAATATTAAATAACATATTCAGCATAATAAAGTAGCGTAAGCAGGAAAAATATACCTCAAATGCCCCCCCCCCCCCCCCCCCCTTGGGAACTTTTTAGTTTCATTTTATGCAGTAAATTAAATATAACTGTTTTTATGTGAAATTAAGATAATTTTAAAATTGTGCTACTTAAGGGGAGGTCGGAGTCTTATATCTTATACCCAGATACCGACAATATTCCATTATTCCATTTTCAATCTAAATTTTCTTTTCAAGCTTATTTTTCTTATTAGAAATTGTTACACATCTTGTCGGATATTCGTGACGTCTTGTGGTAACATATGAAACTTTATTTGATTTGAAACTATCATTTTCTTTCTCATTCAAGCTGTTTGTTTATAACTCTATTATCCAATAAGGTTGCTCATATATTTCAGAAACAAAAGTTTCTTCAGATACAGGATCGAAAATATCAATTCGTTTATTATCTAGATAGATACCTAATCCTTTGTCAATAATCTTTTTTAGAGATAACAAATTCTCTGATAATGATTTGGCGTAAATGACATTATTCAAATTTAAAAACATGTCATCGTTAGTACAACCAGAAATGTTACCTACTCCCTCCAATTTTATAATCTCAGAGTCATTATCGTTTGCACATTTAATATCAATTCTTTTTGTATTATCTAAGGTTCTAAAAATCAATTTCGAATTAGTCATGTGCTCTGTAGTACCCGAGTCAGCCAGAAATCTAATTAATTGATCATTATTGCTTTGCTTCGTGTTATTCAGCTTGTCGTGTACGTGTAATCCTACGTACTCACCCGGTTTAGAATTTTGTGATGTGTTGGATGTTGTATTTGATTTACTTCTTCCTCGTGCGCGGCCACGAGCTCGGCCCCTATCAATTTTTTTATGTTTCGCACCGCGACTAAATCCACCTCGTTTGCCAGCCCGATAGGAATTTGATGGTTTTCTATTTGATCTAACTTATTTGTCCCCTGCCTTTGATGGAATTTAGATAGATCCAAATCCAGTTTTGCTTTATTGTTTGATTTAATAACTGGGGTGAATTTACCTTGTATCTTCAAACCAAGTGCAGTATTCAAGCTTTTCTCCAAATTAAAATGATCACTATCAGACTGATCAGCCGGCCCACCGTCAGGCTTGTTTTTAACATCATCAAGTTTAGGGGACCGAGCTTCCTCATGTTGGCTAGAGGGAGGCTCTTGCGTCGAAGCCACCGCTTTGATCCGCAATATTCGAATTTCCCTCCGGACTGAACTCAATGTTTCCTCCTCTATGATGGATGAGTCTATAATTAATTTTATACGTAAGCAACTAATCTCTAACGAACAATAATCAAAGAATAGTGCTCCATCACAGATGGCAATAATGTATAAAGGCAAATGTTCAGTTAATGAGCAACAATTAAACGAGCAATGCCACTACCTGACTTGTCTCATAACAATCTGTGATATAAGAATACACACAATGCAGCAGCATCAACATACACTACACTATATGTACTGGTAAACACTACAATTTGTATCTGATTTATAGGTGTGTATATGTGTGTGTGTGTGTGTGTGTGTGTGTGTGTGTATATATATATATATCCCTGTGTGTGTATATATATATATATATATATATATATATATATATATATATATATATATATATATATATATATATATATATATATATATATATATATATATATATATATATATATATATATATATATATATATATATATATATATATATATATATATATATATATATATATATATATATATATATATATATATATATATATATATATATATATATATATATATATATATATATATATATATATATGGGTGGTTCTCTGACAAATCGTGCGCGAAAAAAAATGGATTATCCAAAAATATTTTTTTTATGTTCCTATAGTATGTATGAGTATCCCTGAATTTTTTCAGATTTTTTCCATCATTATTTTCCGAGTTACAGAGGGTCAAACTTGGCCATCTAAGCATTTTTTGCATTTTTTGGCCATACAAATTAATTTATAACTCCTCAGGGAAGCATTTTTCACAAAAAACGTATACATACTTTTTTTTGTAAAATTTTCTGTAGTTTGCATTAAATACTTGCAAAGTCATATATATATATATATATATATATGTTATAACTATCTTATATGCCAATTAAACCTTAAAATGCTGATTCTGAGAGTTCGATCAAAGCCTCGACCACCAAAAAATTCATGGAGATACCTTTTTATAGTGCAAAAGTCCCAGTATAGGTCCCAGAATGGAGGGGAGCCTGTATCTTAGTCTAAAAATTAAGATAATCATCAATTCATGCTAAAAATGATTAAAATCATAGTTAAAACTTTTTGAAAAATCCTTTTTTTTTCGCGCACGATTTGTCAGAGAACCACCCATATATATATATATATATATATATATATATATATATATACAGGGATATATATACAGGGTGTATCTGACCTAACTCATTTGATACATACCACGTTATAGACGGAGCAAAGACGAATCGAAAATCTTAATGACAAAACCTTCGCAAATTGATAATAAAGTTACAATTAATTATTAAAGGTATACCAATGACATGTCGAGAAATCAATAGTTCGGCCCTTGAAGGCGGAGTTGCAGCCGTGGGAGTAAGAAAATATGAAATTCTATGAGAGTATCTCTCTTCCTCTTCGGTTCCTTTTTTTGCATAGTCAAAGCCTTTAAATGGGGTCTGCTGTATACGCGTCCCCGTCTCCGCACTGGTCTGAGTCATAAATCTCGACAGTAGGTCAGTGACTTGCCCTAAGAGTACCACGTTTTTATGAATAGAATATTCTTCATACTAAAATTTTGATAATAAAAATAGTATCCCGATCGAGATAATCTCCATTTGGATATATTCTTCTTCGTACGCTGTAGCTGCAACGGCGGCATTTTCTCCACGTTGATACGAGGGTCGTTCAATAAGTCCTTATAAAATCCAAGAGATGGCGCTCGTAGTATCAAAAATGAATTTTTCTTAGTGAGCAGCACTATTAACTAGACAGCTGTTAAAGTTTCAGCTCTATCCATCAACTTTAACGTAAACAACTTTCGTTTATTCATAATAATGGAAAAAAGTGAGTTTCGAGCGGTGATTAAACATCTATATTTAAAATGCGTAACAGCGAAAGAAGTCAAAGCTGAGTTGGATGAAGTTCATGGCACATCTGCTCCTGTGTTTGCACCTGTTTACAATAGGGAGAATGAGTTTAAACGTGGACGTACATCCACAAAAGATGAACATGATTTTAAGTGATCGACGACTGAAAGTTCGCGAAATAGTTGAGGCCACAGGCATATCGCAAGGTACAGTGTCTTCAATTTTGCATGAAAAATTGGGTGTGAAAAAAATCTCAGCAAGATGGGTGCCGCGTTTGCTCACAGTGGAAAATAAACGCAATCGTGTGGTCGACTCTGAGGCTGTTTTGGTGCTTTTCCGTCGAAATCCTGAGGAGTTTCTGCGTCGATACATTACTGTTGTTGTAACATGGATACACTACTACACTCCAGAGACAAAGGAACAGTCAAAACAGTGCATTTTTCAAGGTGAACGCGCTCCGAATAAGACGAAGACAGTGAAATCGGCCGGCAAGGCGATGGCCACGTTCTTTTGGGATGCACGCGACATTAACGCGAAAAACATCCTCATTTGAAAAGGAAAAAGATACTCTTTCATGAAGACAATGCACGGGTGCATACCTGCGCAGTTTCGATGATCAAAATTATGGAATTAAAGTTCGAATTATTACAACATCTACCGTATTGACCAGATTTGTTCCCCAGTGACTTTTTCTTATTTTCAAACTTGAAAGAATGGCTTCACGGACGACAGTTTACGTCGAGGAGGTCATTGCCCAAACAAATGCCTATTTTGAGGAGCTTCCGAAATCCTACTTTTTGACGGGTTAATAAATTTGGAAAAACGCTTGAAGAAATGTATAGAGCTAAAACGAGATTATGTTGAAAAATAGAAGAAAATTTTTCCAAAATAATTTATTTTCTATCTCTTTCTAAGGACTTATTGAACAACCCTCGTAGTACAATCGCAACATATTGCTGTAATCTCTAGTACCGTACACCATTATACTAACACTTTCTTTCTAATTTTATAAATTTATAAATTTAACAAATTTTATAAGTTTATAAATTAAACAAATTTGATAATTTCGTAAATTTAACAAATTTTATACATTATTAAACTTGACAAGGTTTGTTAATTTGTAAATCTAACAAAATTTTAATTTTGTATGTATTATACTACTGTGCACAAAAAAAACTCGAAATTGGCAATTGAATATAATTTTTTTGTTTTGAAATATGTGATGTATAAATATGAGCTAGACAAGTTTGCAATGTGAAACATCGAATACGACTACAGCGAAAAGCCATGTCCGAAGAAGAAAAAAGCATTTCTTGTATTGTTTTTGATAATTGGTAAGAGAAGAGAAAAGGTATGAAAAAAGAAGAACCAATAGGTCGAGACATAAAGACGTTGATCATAAGTTGCAAAAAAATTCAGCCGCAGTCGGCGAGTGTATTTTTCCCAAACGTGCCACCACAGAAGGAAAACACGCTGTACCTACCTTACGACTGCCACATGTTTGAGGCAATTATAAGAAATGCCGCTCACAAAATGATAAAATCAGTAATATATATACAACACGTATAGCACTTCACTCGGGAGTTATTTCAACAGAAAACGCAAAGTCCAGCAAAGACTCAGTGTGCAGTGGGATCGTGCTGGGCCCATAATGTGTATACAGATATCTTATTTCATATATATATATAATTTATTCACTTAATCAAACTGAACGCAAGCTTATATTAAGGGGTCAGTTTACTATTTCGACGACTTTTTTTAAGAACTTGTTTTTTTCATAGAAGAATTTATTTTATTATTTCAAACTTTTTACATGTTAAAAAAAGATCTTAAAAAGCTATGAATATTTCTTTTTTTTTTGTGGAAATTCTTGCTGATATGGCTGCTTGAAGTTGCCCCTACTCCAAACTGTTTGAGACGATAACTCAACTTTGGATCGTCTGAGACAAAAAATTCAAAACAATTATTGAAAAGTAAACTTGTTGCTATCGTCCGAACTATAATTATCCATATCCGAAAAAACAAAATGGCTGACTATTGAAATTTTCGACCTCGTTTTTAACATAAATTGTTCTTAAAAATTAAGTAAATATTAATCAATCATTATAATTCTAGTTCGAACCATAGCTATACATGTGCAGAATATGCCCGAAAAATTCCAGCTTGATCGGTTCAATAGTTTTTTCTTTAGGATGTCATGAAGGTCGAAAAATGTTGTTTTGAGAAAAACGCGATTTACTTCTTTTTCCCGATAATATGATGTTTCTTACGTATTTAAAAAAACGGTTCTTACCGTCAATCAGCGATGCCTCCTCCATATATTAATCCGTCAGTTTCGTCGTAATGTTGGTTTTCCTCCATTCGAGCGTTTCTGATAGCCACCCTTTGCTCCTTAGAAGCAGGTATACACAGCAGCTGTACGCTTGACGTACCAAGTGTACGCCCAGCGCGCTCGAAGCCCTTCCATTGTTTCGCATTTTTCGACCTGTTCTCGAATTTTCTCATCGAAATTTTAGTTTCTATAGCATTTCTGCGTATATTTACTAGAATAATCTGTGGTTTTTGATAAGTCGATTTTTCGAAAAAAAAATGGTAGACTGACCCCTTAATAATAATAATATGAGATACAAAAGACTCTAGCTTAGTACAAATAGTCGACTCACGAAACGCGCGTGTTGCCAGCTCGAACGTGCAAGCCGAAGTGCGGCGCCGCCGCGTAGCGACGGCATGGAGGCTGTACTAGACGGAGCATTGGGAACACGCAGGTCCGTTCACAATATGTATATTCTTATATCTATATACTGTTACCAGCCGCTGTCTCGTCTAAATATGTAGTCTGCTCGTTTATACTCAAAATTTTTAAAAATTAAGAAAAATTATTTTTTTCTGTATAATAAAAATATGTTGAAATTATATATTCCTATAGTAAAATAATGATTATAATCACTGAAACCGGAAGTAGGCGTAATGCTAACTTAAACATGTTATAACTATGAAATAGTGCTAGAAAGGTCAATTTGGAGAGCATGGAAGGGTATGTTAGCATAATGGAACAAAATTAGGATAGTTAAGAAAAGCGCGGGAGGGTATGGGGGTCCTGGAGGGGTATTTTTCTGAACAAAATAATGAAAATAATGATATGGGCATCGTAATGCTACATTAAGGGGAGGTCGGAGTTTACATATAGTTACGTAGTTACCGACAATTTCGTATTCCTCAGTATTCCCATTCAATTTTTAATTATTTTCAATTATCTTAGTTGTCCGGTGTTCCTCATTAGATTGAGAACACCGGACAACTAAAGTTTTTAAATTTTATGAACAATTAAATTAGAATACTGTAAAATTCAATGCCGAAATCTGTAAGCGGCTCCGACCTCCCCTTAAACATCTTATTACTTTAAATAGTGCTAAGAGGATTAATGTTGAGGTGATGGATGAGTGAGGTAGCAGAAGGGGACAGTATTAGGATAGGTAGGAAATGTGGAAGGGGTATGGGTGGCGTGAAGAGGGTATTTCTTCTTAAAGAAAACAATGAAAATAATGATATAAACATTTTCAACGCTAAGCTAACGTGTTAAGGTCATTGACTAAATGGCGGAAGGGTACGGTAGCATAATGGGACAAAATTAGGATAAGTAGTGAGGGGGTATTTATTTCTTAATAAAATAAGGAAAATAATGATATTGTCCCCGCAATGCTAATTTAAACGTGTTATTACTTTAACATTTTGCTACGAGGATTAGTCTTGAGATGATGGATGGATGGGGTAGCATAAGGGGACAGCATAAGGATAAATAGGAAAAGTGGGGGGGGGGGGGGGGATGGGTGATATAAAGGGGTTATTTTCTCTTAGTAACAGAATGCTTGTAATCGCAAAAAGCGAGACGCAGAATTAACTCTTCATTTTGTATGAAATAGTGTATCGACGAATAAAGCGAAGTGGTCAGAAAGAACCGGTAGCGTAAAAGAATGAAGAAAATATAACTAGGTGGAGTGTGGTAAACGGGGGAGAAAGAGAGAGCGTGCGGAATTGCATGCACTCAGGAGTAGTATAGCTATGCCGATTGTAGGCCAATAAAGTGGCCTACAATCGGCATACCTTTTGATCGACTATTTCCAATTCATTTTTTTTTCTCACAAAAAGGAAATTCTTTCAGTATGGCTATACCTATTGTAGGCCAATAAAGTGGTCAACAATCGGCATAGCTTTTGATCAACTATATCCAATTAACTTTCTATTGAAAAATAAAATTAATATTTTTTTAAAAAGTTTTTTTATTAATTTTTTTTTGAATTTGTTTTTTTTTAGTTCGTTACTATAATGTTGACTATAATAAAGGTTGTTAAAAAATTAAATTTTAAATATATTATTTAAATAAATATTTTATTTATAGGAACAGATATATCTTTTAAGAAAAAACGTTGTTGTATATCCTTAAAGATAAAAAACCTTGTTGTTGTCGAGCATTTGTGGAAAGCCCCACTTTTGTCCTAGGAGTAGCACAGCAGTAGCATCAACAGCGGTGGCACAGCGACAGTAGCAGCAGCAGCATCCTCAACGGCAGAAATGTCAAGATCGCGCGCATGTCGATACGCAGCGGCAATAGCAGCAGCAGTAGAACATACAAACGCACACAGATATTGCGTCTTCTTGACACGAAGCTCGTTCGCAGACTGACTTAAGATTTGTTTCTCTCTCTCTCCCTACTCTCGCACATAACTGATAAGCCAAACTACATCGTCTTTTCTTTCTTTTCTTTTCTAATTTTACTACGACGGCAATGTTGTTTATCACATACAGTTACACTGATAATGATGATGATGGTGACAAAAATGTAGTCAGCAGCTTGTGTCGCACGTGCACACGCACACATACACACACTACCACTACACATGCTCGTGCCACTGATTTTGCAAATGCTGTTGCTGCTGTTTCTTTGAACTTTGACATTTACACTAAATATATATAGTTATACGTCCATTACTAGGCTCTTTCGCGCAAGCTAAGTTTAAGTTGCGCGCCACCGAGAGAAATTACGAACAGCATAGTTCGCGCGCCGCCGCTAGGTGGCGTCGCCCAAACTACGGTAGAGGTTGGCCAGTAAAGGGCATATATGACCGGTCGATAAAGCACTCGATACCCGTGTACTCGCTCGAGTTTACTGCCTAGTAACACCTAGAGACGACTATAGGGCTTATTCAAAGAGTTTGAGAATAAATCACGGAGTCAATTAAACTTTTGGTTTAATTATTTTGCTTTCCCCCTTCTCCACTTACATCTATCTATCTATTCTCCGTCGACCTATCCGGATGACTGAGAGCGAGCAGCCCAGGGAGTACGAGCTCACTGAGACGGACTGGTGTCGTCTGGCCTTTGCCAAGGACTACGCCGCCCGGGTGATCCCCGAGTTTCAAAGGAGGAGGGCCAGGTTGATCGGCACTCAGACGTCGCCCCCAAGGTGCAAGCAGCGGGGCCAGAGCACGCAGATCAACACGCCAGCCACCTTCCAGATTCGGGAGATCACTTTACGGGGTTCCCGCAACGGGCCTCCTCCACCGGTTTCCGTCGACGACAAGGAAACCCCGCCTCCGCCCGAGCCCGACTCCACACCTACGGACTTGACCACCCGGTTAGCCACGCAGTTAAACTAATAAAAAGCGGGTAATAACCGCTGACTATATGAGCTTGTCTCACCGGCGACATAGTCGCCGGGTTGCTCCTCTCGAGCAACTCTAGGCTCGTGGAGACCTAGGATGAGGGGTTCGTGCTGTGTCCTCCCTCTCCCAACGCAGAAGCATTCACGTGGGAAGACGAGCCAAGCAGTCTACAAGTCCCTGCTGACGCTCACTGCACCACTAAGAGCGACGCCAACGCTCTGACCCCTGTGGGCCTACTGGCACCGCCGTTGACTGACATGAGCCAGGGATTACTGAACGGCTAAGCGGTCTACGCTGCACGATCCTGCTGACTCTCGCCTGCTCCACTAAGAGCGCCGCCAACGCTCTGACCCCTGCGGGCCTCTGATCCCTGGCTCATGTCAGTTCATGGCGGTGCCAGTAGGCCCTACTGGCACCGCCATGAACTGACATGAGCCAGGGATCGCTGAACGGACTCATTACCTTGATGACATCCTCCTTTCCACTGAGCATCTCTTTAATATATAAAGATTAAAACATAAAAAGAAACATGAAAAAGTTTCTAAGATTATAGATAATATTCGTGCGAGTGGTAGTTATGGTGACTATGAATTCCGTTTACACTACAGACGACGTGATAGAGTGCATATTTTATATTTTTATTGGAAGATAAAAAGTCGAATCAGTGCGAAAAATTTGATTCCAATATTAAGAGATGAAAGAAATGTTTACTTTGAATTAACAAAGTCTCCATTGCCAAAGTGCCATAAATATTGTAAAAAGCCATAAATATTGTAAAATACATTCAGTTTTGACAACTGGCGACGAATCTAGACTTGATTGTGAATATCATTCAGAATTAATTAAGAAGGAGTATGCATTAAGAATTAAATTTTTAGAAATAAACTTTTTTACTAAACCAGTATAAAAAAGCAAGGAACTAAACTTGTTAAACTACTAAATGAAGAGGATGAAATAATTAATTAATTGTATCTTAATTATATGGAGTGAGAAGAGTATCTGGAATCAATTATTAATTTAGAGGAAGAAGAAGAAGAATAAGATATTTAATGTTTTTTTTTATACAAATTCTATTATCACTTTTTAGTAATGGTCTATATATGCATAGTATGTAATATGAATAATTTTCTTATTTTTTAAATAAAGACATTTTTTTAATGATACATATTTTTATTTATATATTCTAAAAACTTTATGCATATCAATTTTTACACAAACATAATAAGCCTTTAAATCCTGCATGAATAATTTCTACATTGATATTATCGTATGAGTCATAATCCTTTTCTAATAGATGTTGGTATATTTTCTCTGAATTACTATTTGAATTATTTTTGAAAATATTTTTACTTTTTTTAAAAATATTTAAATTTATATCTCTATCAATTTTTTTATTTAATAATTCTCGATATTTATAATTCACCCACGTTTTAAGTTTGATTAATTCGTTGATATCTTCTTTGCTTAACTGTAATATAACAAACTGCTTGTTGTCAAAAATATCTACAAATCTAATATTTATATCTTGATCAATTGAGACTTCTATGTGTTCAGATACCTTAATTTTATCATTATAAATGTCTCTATTATAATCAAAATATTCTTCATAATTAGATTTAGTTAATTTATGAAATTATGAGAGTTAGATTCAAATCTAAACCATGATGTTTTGAAATAAATATTTCAGGTTTCTTTGTTTTCATATTATAACAAACGTATAATTTTTTATCTGCTGTATTGTAAGCTAGGATTGAAAATTTTTTTAATTTTAAAAATAGAAATAATTTATAATTTATATTTAAAAACATTTACTTACAAGCTTATCTTATTTTTATACATGATTCATTATTATTTATTTTTATAATTCTTAAGAGTTACACTTAAAATGTCAAATATTAAGTATACTATAACTTTAAAATTTGTGAGAACTTAGTCATACCCCCCACCATTTATGTAATAATTCTGCAATTGTGTGTTTTTATTATTTGTTTTCTTAATGAAGAAAGATAAGAATATATATATATATATATATATATATATATATATATATTCAGTATTAAATATAACCTTTTATATTAAGCTAATTTCATCTTGTAATATTTAGTTATGTAAATTAATATGTATTTTTTAAATAAATATAGGTTACTCTCAGCAGACAGTTTATAAAAACCAGCTTTATAAAAACAGTAGCTTTTGTCGCAAATAATTAGTAGTAGAATTTCAAATCTACTTAAAGAATGTATTTTTATTAATAATGTGAAATGTATATATAATAAACATGAAATTTATTAAGCAAAAAAATAGTACAATTGTTAAGAACGAGATTGTTCTTAACGGAACAATTTTTATTTTCAATGCCATGGGGGGAACAAATTCGGCCGTCCTATACAGGCCCGGGCCAGCGCGCCAACATGCGTACTGTGCAGACAAACCTTTGCCAAGTTCACAATGCGCGAGGAAGAAATATATATATAATTCCAATTCTTACCTTAGTCTTTTTTTGGTGTTATCCTCGAACCTTGATAGGTATTAGACCAAGATCAAAGAAAAAAGACTATCTCCTTTTTTAAATGTATATTTATATATGTCTCTTTCGTCCTACTTTTCCAAATTGCCATGTATCGTGGTACAGATTATTGTTATATCTAAATAGACGAAAAACCTCCCGTTGAGACGCGAAAATTGAGGAAGCAACGCAGCCTACTCTTATTTGGACTAAAACGCTACTGATTAAAAACGTGACGAAGCTGCAGCGGCCGCGCTGTCTCGCCCGCCCCGGCTTAAGATCTCTCCTTTCCTCCGCGACGTCACGGTCATTGTCGCCTCGTGTCACATCTGTAGTTTCTAATGCGCTTAGCGATAGCAGGATTGGCACCTCACAGCGTTCATTCACCGATCGCGCGATAGGGGGGAAGCCCTGAGTCAGCGATAAGGAGCAACTGGAGCTCTTGTTGATCACAACCAAGGCATAGAAACGTTAAGTGTCGGAAGTTGTGTCTGTGAGAGTTTAATTCAAATTAAATTAATTTAATGCGTACTTCCGTCACTTAACAACAATTCAAATAGTTAACGCTGATAAAAATAGTAGTGTTGGTAAAGCAACCATGGAAAGACATGGTAATCTTTTACCATCTACAGTTCGATCAATGATTTTGGATACATCGAATTGTGGTAACACAAATTTACTACTTAGTCTTATTATTTTCTCCACATGGATTGTGCTTTGAAAACATCTACGTCTACTCAAAGTCTTGGCGTCAGAATAAATATCACTTGTTAGGTGAAATAATGTCTCAGCTGCAAGACGATGGGATGTCATATTTCACATAGTCCAATAACTGTGAAATATTATCACCTCATGAAGCTTTACCAAATTCGATATTTATTTTTGATGAAGTCGCTTGTGACAATCAAGATATGGTCAAATAGTACTTTTCCATGGGAAGACACATGAAAATTGACTGTTTTTACTTATCACAGTCACATGCACATATTCCAAAACATGTATGTAAGATGAATTAAATTACGTCATATTTATAATAGTCATGTTAATACAGACATGAAATTTGAAAAATTTTGTCATCTCTGTAACAAGTGTTGGAAATAAATATGGATTTTAAGTTATAGACAAGGATAGAAATATTAATGAAGGTAGTTACAGGAGAGAATTTAATGAATTTGCAATTATAAATGTAACTTAGCCGTTGTTTAATTATGCTTTTTATAGCACACTCTCTTCACAAAATATTATATTTGTAAATGTGAGAAAAAATCGTTTTAAAAAAACAACAAACATATTATAAGAAAAAGGAGAAAGACTATGAAATTTGGAAAAATTGAAGAAGAGTAGGATATTAATAAATGTTTGCAACCAATAATTGAACCTTTACAGCATATTATTAAAAACATTGATAACACTAATAAAATAAGTTTTATTAGAAAGAATAATAGTAATATGTTAAATTTGTTTGATTAAAAAATGAAATTGAAGCCACTACTGCAACTGATGAGGATGATGACGCTTTGATTCATGACAATTCATTGGAAGCAGATATTAATGAGAGGAGGAGCTTCAGAGGAAGCTCAAAGAATTAAAGATAAAAATACACACAGGCAAAGATTTCGAAAGAAAATTAAATTTATAAATAATACCTTAATTCCACATCAACAACAATAACAACAACAACAACAATAAGAACAAATTCAACAACATGCAGCATTTCACGAACAATAACTGAAAATCAATATGAGGATGAGGGAGTAGCAGAAGCAGCAAAAGGATCAGCAGTAACAACAGCATCAACATGAGTACAACCAATGTATATATATATCAGGTTTCTATACAAATGAAAATGTCTATGAAAATCCTTAGAATTTAGAAATATCAGTGCAAGAGGCTGTTAAAGGTGCAAATGGATGTGAATTCATTGAAAATTTTATCGATTTACTTGGTCCACTATCTAAGAAATGCATGCGTGATTTCATAATAGATAAGGATAAAGTAATTGACAACACCTATGGACCTTATTACTCGGAGAATTCAATTATGTTGGGAAATGAAAAATTTGAATTAACCAACAATGATGTTATATTAATTGATGATAATTTTAAAATTCCTGGACCACTTGGAAATTTTGAGCTTATATTTAAAAAATTTTCTAATGCAGATTTTTACACTAGTGATGACATGCATATGTATAAGAGAATTTTATTGGAAACCAGTGCACACCGACACAATAATTGAGCTCTAAGTTCATTGAAAAGCAATTATGGCTACAAGTACATACGAGTAATATCAAAATTACTCCTCTCCACGACACAAATGACAACAACTACTAGGAGAACAGCACAACAGCAACAACAACAATTGCTGCTGCAACAGAAGCAACCACATACAAGCGGATATGGATTATTAGATAAATATCCTATAATAAAAATTGGTAAAAATATAAACTAAAATTGGGAGTAGATTATATTTACTGGGACAATCCTAATGAGCTTGTCGAAAGATTATAATTACCCATGAATTCAAGGCAAGCAGGTCATAATTCTCATGAAAAAGAGATATTATTAATCTTATCTGAGTTGATGGAAAGTGGTAGAATTCAAAGCTTTTAACTTTTAAAAAAGATTAGCGTTTTTATACACAATATCATAGTTATGTGTATGTATTAATTTTACTAAAGATAATTATCTCAAGTTAATTTAAATAGATAATCTCAGCATATATAAGGCTTAAAGTAAATCAGAACTGAACACTTGAGCAACATAACATTCTTAATTTTTTATTACATATTTTCTTTTTCTTCAAAATGGAGAATAACGGTGGACTTTTAAAAAATGAAAAAGTTGATAAATCCAATAGGAGTGCTATAGACAGAGAGTTAATATCATTTTGGGAAAATCTTACATTAATTTTGCAAAAAACGGAAGCTGACATGTTGAAAAGAGTAGAATTAGCCATGAAAAATCTTACACCACAAGCTATTTCAAAGACATTGGAGACCATTAAAATTGAGGATATCATAAATATCAAGGTAAATAGTAGTAGAGAAGTGAATTTTATTGATAATACCGACTTGATGAATATAATAGAGTTTTGGAATTAAACAATTTCAAAAACTGTGACAGAAATGTTGCTGAAGTACATGAGTGATGTGAATCTTAAGGTAATAAATATCGAACTTGAGAGTGTGATTGTTGAAAAGCATACAGCAGAATTATACAATTTACATAAAAAGTATCTGGATTTCTCCGAATACATGTATGTGGTAAAGAATATTGGACCGCTTTCTAATCAATTGCAACATTTGGATAGAAATTGACGTGATTATATTATTGGTAATAACAAGGTCATAGAATATGTGAAATGTAAATGTGTTTTAGTTGATGCGTTATATGGAACAGTCAGAGGTAGAATAGCATATTTGGAGAGAGTATTAAATAAACTTTATCCTAATAATAATAATCGTGAGAAGAGAGGAGTAATGAAGAATTTATTAATACAATTGAATGATCAATTGATAATTGTAATAATCTAAAGCATAATAAAGCAAGTAATGGCAATGATGATGACAACGACAACGATGCCAATGACGATGACTACAAATCCAATAAGGCAAGCCCCAGGTGGATCTTCAGAATCTGGATCATTTTTATCTGTTGATCAAACTAGCTAATAATAATGCTAACAACAACATGATAATTAATAAATTTAGTCTTCTCGCATCTCTCATAAACATTCTAAATCTAAAGCCATTGATAAAAAAATGAAAAAATTTGAAAAGATAATTGAATTGTATAACATAGCATTTTGTTACGTATATATTATTTAGTTTACGATTACTACTATACCTTACCAAATCTATTTTTATCTACTATAATAAAAGGGCGCCAGGTAAAGCACGGCTAGCTTCGCATTAGTTCTCCCCGAGGAGGTTCCGTTAGGTATAAGAAATCAGGATGAATATGTTTTATAAATAATGACACCTTAAGTTATAGCATTTAAGTACGTAGGCTTTAATTTCAGTCTCGACGGTCGCTATATATATATACACAATTATTTTACTTATATGGTCGCATGTCTAAAGATGGCTACGCAAGTCCGCGCCCGTCGCTTCGAACGGTCAAACCACCACGCGTTCCCGAGACAATTCCATAATAAATTACCGATATACAACCCCTCTAAATTTCCCACTTTCAATCGGTTTGTTTGCCTGCGATATAGGGTACTATGTTCCCCAATACACGTCCCGATTTAATATTCGAATTATACCAAATTGCCACGCACTGAATTTACTCATTAAGTGTCACACCACCATCTCTCAATTTACATCCCTATGTTAGAATTAATAATAATGATAATATTAATAATAATTTATTACCAGTCTGTCGATATGCCGAAAATCGTTCGATAATTAAACAATTCACTCACCGCAGTTCCAAAATGTCTATGTGGCGTGCGTTGAGTCGCTCGTTCCTTGTCCGGTCTCCCGCGTTTTACTCGGTCGCAAATCTTTTTTAATTACTCTATCAATCTCTAACTATAACTAATACCCTCCCACTCAACAAATTCAATTCTAACTTTCGCAAACGTGTTCTCTGTTAGACGCTTGGGCAGTCAGTTGCGAATTTCCGGGAAGCCGGAAATCTTCTCCAAAATTCGGCTTTTCCCCTCCTATATTTAGCCCGCACACACTTGCTGCTCCTCTTCTTATCTCCTTTTTAATGGGCCTTGATTTCCTTTAACTTATGAAATCAAGGCTTGGTCTACTGCGGGACGAGTCTCTATATTTAATTAGTTCGCGCGCCCTGCTTGCAGCGGCTGAATTTGTAATTGCGAGCATGCTATAGCCCGGCGCGTATATCTATAGCGGCCGCTTGACTTTTGTCGCCGCTGAGCCATCACCGTTGGCAGTGGCGGCTTGCGCGCGCTGGCTACTCTATGATAGACCGGTAGCTTCAGGCGGCTCGCGGCGAGGCGGCTGGTAGCTCTCCCATGGGCTGTCATGTCATTGCGTCTGTCTGTCTCTCTCTCCCCCCCTCTCTCTCTCTCTCTCACTCTCTCTCTCTCTCTCTCACTCTCTCTCTCTCTCTCTCTCTCTCACTCTCTCTCTCTCTCTCTCTCACTCTCTCTCTCTCTCTCTCTTGCAGCTGCGTGCTGTGCTTCGGAGAAGCCGCTAGGGTTGCGGCTGATTCTCCCTGCCCTTCGGGGGTTTACAGTCGAACAAATTTACCCCCGAAGAATCAAATTTATAAGTACGAGTGTGCTGTCGTGAATTTGGATGATGAAGAAGGATTTGGCCCACTGGGAGGCTTATATTAAAAAAATAATACTGTCATATATTTTGATAGTTTTGGAAATTTAAGACCTCCCAAAGAACTCTTAAGATATTTTGGTAATAATGTGGAAATTCAATATAATATGAAACAATTTCAATCCTACATTACAAACAATTGTGGTAAATTGTGTCTACAATTTTTAGAGGAGAATGCAATATGAAATTTTAAATCAATGTGCAATCAAGAGTCTGACATTAACGATCAGTGGTAAATCACTTCAGCTAGAGATCGATTACTTTCCGGTTATTGATTTAACGAACGAGCACTCACCTTACGAATTGGGCTTAATAGACTTTGAAACTTTTAATTCCATACCAAATGTTGACTCATCTAATAATAAATTTTACTACAATCATACTAGGCCAGGAGTACTACATATTGGTATTGCTGTAACGTACAGGAAATTAGTTATTAGTGGAATTCGCTCACAAATAATATATATAATGAAAATAAAATGTTTCTCTGGCTTAAAATGGTGTGCTAGCTTCAGGAAAAATCGAGAAGTGAAAAAATACGCAAAAATCGCACTTATTTTTGCATACTTTCCTATATAACTTTGTAAATATGCAATTTAGGGAAAAAAATAATACTAATAAATTTGTTTGTTATAAAATTCTATACAAGATAGAAGTGGTTTAAAATGCGTACATATGAAATTTCCGTTGCAAAATAGTCATGAAAGTCGAATAAAATAGATAAAAAGCAAGGTAATTTTCAAGCGTTCGTCTCACAGGTAAGAAATTATCCAAATCTACTGTCATTGCGGATTTTAGTGCTTTAAAATAGTACAAAATGAAATCCCGAAACCCGATCCAAATCGGTCTGATAGTTTTAACATGAGACATTTGTTAAGTAATTATCGTGTAAAATATCATAATTTGTTTGCGTCAATTCTGAGGTTAAAGTTTGGCACTCTGATTAGCGCTAATTTTTTTACACATACTTGCACCTCTTAACTATCACGTAGAATCGTTATAATACCAATTTTCTTTTTTTAACGACTTCTGGAGCGATTTTAACAGTTGGTAAAATTTTGACTTTATAAATAAATTATTTTTCGAATCGGTATTTCCCGTCGAAAAATATAATGAAAGCACCTAAAAAAAGTACTCGGAAAGACGCTTAATTTGAAAGAAAAAACGTTGAAATCGAACATATAAGTTCTGAGATATCAACTGCCAAAGACGGTAAGCGTTAGCTGCAAAACTATGTACAACGTAACAATAAAAACATTGGATTTTGGTAGGTTTTTTCAAGAACTTTTCGAAGTCGTTTTTATAAATATTATCGCACGGGTGCTTTTTGTAGGAAAATTCAATGAATATCACGAAGCCGACCATCTGAGCGGCAAAACAGGAGGGGAGGGGATGAACTGCGGAACTTGAAATCGCGCGTTCAAAACGAGCGAGCGCGCTTCAGCTAGCAATATCTCGGCTTCTATGGCATTCATTTTTTAGGTGCTTTCATTATATTTTTCGACGGGAAATACCGATTCGAAAAATAATTTATTTATAAAGTCAAAATTTTACCAACTGTTAAAATCGCTCCAGAAGTCGTTAAAAAAAGAAAATTGGTATTATAACGATTCTACGTGATAGTTAAGAGGTGCAAGTATGTGTAAAAAAATTAGCGCTAATCAGAGTGCCAAACTTTAACCTCAGAATTGACGCAAACAAATTATGATATTTTACACGATAATTACTTAACAAATGTCTCATGTTAAAACTATCAGACCGATTTGGATCGGGTTTCGGGATTTCATTTTGTACTATTTTAAAGCACTAAAATCCGCAATGACAGTAGATTTGGATAATTTCTTACCTGTGAGACGAACGCTTGAAAATTACCTTGCTTTTTATCTATTTTATTCGACTTTCATGACTATTTTGCAACGGAAATTTCATATGTACGCATTTTAAACCACTTCTATCTTGTATAGAATTTTATAACAAACAAATTTATTAGTATTATTTTTTTCCCTAAATTGCATATTTACAAAGTTATATAGGAAAATATGCAAAAATAAGTGCGATTTTTGCGTATTTTTTCACTTCTCGATTTTTCCTGAAGCTAGCACACCTTTTTAAGCCAGAGGAACATTTTATTTTCATTATATATATTATTTGTGAGCGAATTCCACTAATAACTAATTTCCTGTACGTTACAGTCATATTTGCTAGGTTCCGGGCTTAATTCTCCTGGCCTATACCTAGATTGTTACTATTCACAAAGGATCTTACGAAATCAGTGATATTGAGGTATATTTGAAAAAATCTATGAATTGGAAGATTTAATATAAAAATCATCCAAGCAATTTGGATACTAAGTCTAGAGGTAGAAGCAGCAGCAACACATCATTACAGAAGACGCTCATTGTCGATGATCCAAGTGAATTGGAAAATTGTCCTGCAGCATTGCGAGGTAATCACAAGACTCTGAAAAGTGAACTATTTTGCAGATACAAAGTGGATTTCACAAAACCTAATAATATTGGTGCACTCTTAGGCCTTTCAAATTAAATTCAGTAAGCATTTTCAAGGTCAATATACTAAGAATCGAGACTAATATTACTTCAGGAACGTATAATAATAATAAATTATCTCACACTATTCATGAGTTTTTAGAGTACCGCCTGGCTATAAAATATCAGAGGTTTCGAATAATGTGAATAATAATTTATATTTTAATTTTTTTTTTTACAAATTATACATTGTTTAAAAAATACATAACTTTATTTTTATTTTTTTATTTTAAGGGGTATGGCCACAGTAGCAGACATAAAATCATGTGCATATATAACATTTTTTTTTAATATGAAAAAAAAGTTTATTAATAAAAGTAAACAATGGTATATTAAATACATGTCTTGAAGTATAAAAAAAAATTTTTAGAATTTTTCCAAAAAGAAAATGGCCGCCCACAGCGCGTTTCCGGCAGCACCTTTTTTTCTTTCCACTTTTCTGCATGCAAAATTACATTGCTGCTCCTGCTACTGATATTTCTTTGAACTTTGACATTTACAATATATATATATATATATATTCTATTTATAGGAACAGATATATCTTTTAAGAAAAAACGTTGTTGTATATCCTTAAAGATAAAAAACCTTGTTGTTGTTGAGCATTTGTGGAAAGCCCCACTTTTGTCCTAGGAGTAGCACAGCAGTAGCATCGACAGCGGTGGCACAGCAACAGTAGCAGCAGCAGCATCCTCAACGGCAAAAACGTCAAGGTCGCGCGAATGTCGATAAGCAGCGGGCAATAGTAGCAACAGTAGAACACACACACGCACACAAAGCTTACGTCTTCTTGGCACGAAGCTCGTTCGGAGACTGACTTAAGATTTGTTTCTCTCTCTCTCTCTCTCCACTCTCGCACATAACTGATAAACCAAACTGTATCGTTTTTTCTTTCGTTTCTTTTCTAATTTTTATATTATGGGTTGAATTCATTATGGGTTGAATTACTTAAAAAAAAATTGAATAATACTTTTCTACTATATGTCAAGGGAGAAGAAAAAATGGATTTTTTAAGATAAATTATCGAACGTAGTAGTTTGAATTGGATAACCGTATTACATTTTGAAAGTCCTTTTAAGGGGTATGGCCACAGTAGAATTTTCAAAAAATAGAAAAATTTCTTTTTGTTGTTTTTGATACTTTATTATCATAGCAATAAATTACCATTCGAGTTACAGCGTGAAATTTTTTTTATTTTCTTCCAGGTCTTTGGACCTAAATTCCACAAATGCTCGACAACAAGGTTTTTCTTAACAGATATTTCTGTTGCTATAAATAGAACATTTTTTCAAGTAATATATTTAAAATTTAATTTTTTAAAAACCCTTTTATACATATATATGTATATAGGTATACATATCTACACGCTGCGGAACCGGCGCGTATGCCGTAATTCCAACTTCGTATCTCGCGCGTGTACAGGTGGCGCGTGTGACATGCGCCGCGTGCATCTACGAGTCTATGGCGAATCGTTCAAGGCCGGCGACCCCGATAAAGGCTCTAATTGTTCCTGACCTCCTCTCTATGGTAATGAGTGACTACACGGATTAAAATCACAACAACTAGTCAAATCAAAGTAAAATACAACAAATACATAAGAAGAAAAAATGCAACAAATACATAAGAAAAATAAAAAAGAAAAGAGACGGAAGATCAAACAAGGCGTCGAGGACCATGAGGCTTCGGAAGCACGGTTTCCGTCGCGACACTTGTTGCTTGGCGCTAGAAGACAACACCTCGCTTCTCGTGTTATTGAGAATTATTAATAAATTTAGCTCAGTATTTTAGGTCTTATAACAGGGAACGAGACATTATCAGTCTCAAGAGGATGTGCGAGCAAGCTGATAAAAATGGTGTAATTAAGTGCTGGGGAGTGTCGAAGGGGGTACGCGCGTTACATAAAGTTGTAGAGATAATTAGCAGTCATTAGGATTAGGGTTATTAACGGAAAGTATTAGTAGAGGCGCGAGTAAATAAGTACGAGGGTAGTTCAATAAGTCTTTAGAATGACCAACAGATGGCGCCCGAATCGCTCCAAATCATCTGTTTTCAGTCAGCACCACTCCCGACTAGATATATGGTGCAGTCACAGTCCACATCTTCTGAGTTTACGTGTTTTTATAACCAATTGAAAAAAAAAAATTGCTTGTTATGAAAAATGGAAAAAAACGAGTTCAGAGCGGTAATTAAACATTTTCATTTAAAGGGTTTAACTCCATATGAGATAAAAAATGAATTGGACTCAGTTCATGGCACATCTGCTCCTGCCTTAGCAACGGTTTATAACTGGGTAAATGAATTTAAGCGTGGTCGTACATCAATAAGTGACGAACCACGTTCAGGAAGGCCCGTAGAAGCAACTACTCCCGAAATCATCAATAAAATCCACGATATGGTGTTGAAGGATAGAAGATTAAAAGTGCGTGAGTTAGCTGAGGCCACAAGGATATCTATAGGTGCAGTTGTTTCAATTCTGCATGAAAAATTAGGCATGAAAAAGCTATCGGCAAGATGGGTGCCGCGTTTGCTCTCAGCTGAGAATAAACGCAATAGAGTGGTCGCCTCTGAGGCTCTTTTGGCGCGCATAAGTCGGAATCCTGAGGAATTTTTTCGTCGATTTGTGACTGTGGATGAAACATGAATACACCACTACACTCCTGAGACAAAGGAACAATCCAAACAGTGGATTTCCACAGGCGAACCAGCTCCAAAGAAGGCAAAGACCGTAAAGTCAGCTGGTAAGGTTATGGCTACAGTTTTTTGGGATGCACGTGGAATTATACTTATTGACTACTTGGAAAAGGGTAAAACAATTACTGGTGAGTATTGTGCATCATTATTAGAGCAGCTGAAAGAAGAAATTAAAAAAACACGACCACATTTGGCGAGAAAAAAAATTCTCTTTCATCACGACAACGCCCGAGTTCACACATGCTTCGTTTCAATGGCTAAAATTGAAGAACTAAAATTCGAATTGGTCGAACACCCACCGTATTCACCAGATTTAGCCCCCAGTGACTTTTTCTTATTTCCAAACTTGAAAAAATGGCTCGGTGGACAGAGATTTACGGACAACGAAGACGTCATTGCCTCTGTAAGTGCTTATTTTGAGGAACTTCCGAAAACGCACTTTTCTGAAGGATTAAAAAAACTTAAAAAGCGATTGACCAAGTGTATAGAGCTCCAAGGAGATTATGTTGAAAAATAAAAAAAAATTTACCCAAAAAAAATTGTTTTTATACTTTATTCTAAAGACTTATTGAACTACCCTCGTAGCTCGATTAGTCGGTCTCAAATGATAGACACGTAGAAGCCATTTTTACATAAAAGCTGTCGTAAATAGTTGTATATAATTGCTTAAATAAACGAATAGTTGATTTTTAGTTAAATTTATAGATTGCTCTTAGAATATATTTATTTGTAGTTTGCTCCCCTGTTCCCACCATACTAAGTTATTATTTAAACAAATTATCACCGTGTATTGCATCGTATCCGATAGCGTCTAGCTGACCAAGACTCCCTCAGGAAAGTAGAGTCACTACATAGCTAGAGTGAAGGAGGACTATCGCTCAATGGTACTTAATAAATGTGCCCGTCGATTTGAGCGTAATAAATCGGGATATCTATATGTATTAAACTCTATATATATTTATAGAAAAATATTACGTTACTATATATATATATATATATATACACACACACACACACACACACACACACACACACACACACACACACACACACACACACACACACACACACACACACACACACACACACACACACACACACACACACACACACACACACACACACACACACACACACACACACACACACACATATATATATGGGTCAATCCATGTCAACCGGATCAGTGCTGCCGCCAAAATTTGAAGCCACGCATAAATACGTTTGAGCTTTTGCAGAAATCAAGATGGCGGCATCAATATGGCCGCCGGAACCTTGGAAATCTCGACCGATCGACCCAATTAGCGCTGGCGTCAGAATTTGGAGCCATGCAAAAATACGAATGAGGGCTCAAATTGATGGCTGGACTATAAGGATTTAAGTGCCGTATGCGCTTTTGCAGAAATCATGATGGCGGCATCAATATGGCCGCCGGAACCTTGGAAGTCTCGACCGATCGACCGAATTAGCGCTATCGCCAGAATTTGGAGCCACATAAAAATACGTTCGAGAGCTCAAATTGATGGCTAGACCATAAGCTTCAAAGAGTCGGAAATAAAATGATTTATGGGAAAAGTGGTTTCCGAAACTCAAATCACGAATAAATGTATCCATTATTGTGGATGTACGTCGCAACTAGAACAAAATTGCAGAATTGATTGCCAAACCTGATGAGAAGAGCGTTGAAAGTTATTCTCAGCGTCGCGTATCCTAAGTCACGCCCTATTGATTCTGAACCCGTAGAATGGTGGATCTCGTATGACACATGTATAAGAAATCCGTGGTAGTATACAACGTTGAAACTACCTAAATCGTTTGGAAATCAATTAATAGAGATTCAGTAGGTTGAGTAGCTCCAATCATATGCCTTGTAAATTCAAATTTCTTCCGGAACGATTTCCTAAATACCTGCAGGCATTAACCGGTTGAGAAACTCACCATTGTATGATAAGAACTCAATTTAGACCTCTTCAAATTCTCAATGAGTTTCATATTGCACAGTAATTATGTCATGTTTTGATCCAGATTACCTCTTCACTTTCAGTTTATTATCAGTAGTTGGAATGAATGCGTGGCTGCTCTGAATTTTTTCACAGCAGGTGGATTTTTATATTTTCTATGCAATCTTTTCACTAATTTGTTTATGCTCCTGCTTAGTATAATGGAAAAATTTTATGTTTTTGAATTTTTCTTCTGCAAACTTGAATAGAGAAGTTGAATCCAAGATAGCATTTTTTGGTTCGTCTTGTAAACTGTATCGAGTGGCTTCACTGTTCAAGCATGCTCCAAGACCATCGCAAATACATTTTCCATGTGACGTTGCATGACAGTGCCACTCTGCTTCAATTCCAAAATCAGTCTTGTGATTCATAAGATGCATCATCTGAGTTCTATTTTTGAAGTGCTGTTTTGCACCATCAGTTACATAATAAATTTTCTTTAATCATGAGTTGTGCAGTCTGAGATTAAAATAATGCTCTTGTGTTTCAAGTCCTCGCCTGATCGATAATAGAAAGCAACATTAAGAACAGAACATTGATCATTGTTATAATGAAAGGCTTGAGCTGCATTTTGTATAACGTGTGCATAATTTTCTGCAAAGTCAGAATGCAATAATACCTCATTTTCATCCAAATTCTCCTTCTTGTCAGTTATGAATTTTTCTTGTTCTTTCGAGATAAAACTGTGGGGAACTAGAACTGTCAAGCGTTTGTTCAATTCTTTTACGAATTCATCTGAGGGAAGACATTCTTGTTTGAGGCTACATCGATCAGTAGATGTCCAGGTGCTGAATATCACTTGCTGTATATTACTTTTTTCTAATAATTTCAGAATAAGTTCTGAAAATTTCTCCATATTGGGACATTTTTCACATTCTAGCAAATGACAAGCAGTTGTAGGTTTCTTACAAAGGATGTATCCAATACAATCTTTATAATCACTTAGCCTAGTTTCACATTGTTTACTCAAATTTTTCAAATCAATAGAGTCTATCATGAGTTTGACGTTTTGATGGATTGTACATACACAGACGCTGTGCGTCCCTGATGCTCCAGCTACAACACACCATTTTGGCCGCAATTCCGCGAATTTTGAAGATCCTATACGATGCTGTGGATATTTTTTCTTGAACTTTAAGTGCAATACTTTGATATCATATAACAACAAATGTTTCTGTTTCATTACTTAGAAAGCATCAACTTTGATTGCAATAGTCTCTTTTTTGTGGGGCATTATGCGGCTGTTGGAATCATTTTCGTAGAACTCTTGTACTTTTTTAACAGTTTCTTCATTGATATTTTTTCGCCTTTTGAATTGTGGTATAGCTACGAGGGTAGTTCAATAAGTCTTTAGAATAAAGTATAAAAACAATTTTTTTTGGGTAAATTTTTTTTTATTTTTCAACATAATCTCCTTGGAGCTCTATACACTTGGTCAATCGCTTTTTAAGTTTTTTTAATCCTTCAGAAAAGTGCGTTTTCGGAAGTTCCTCAAAATAAGCACTTACAGAGGCAATGACGTCTTCGTTGTCCGTAAATCTCTGTCCACCGAGCCATTTTTTCAAGTTTGGAAATAAGAAAAAGTCACTGGGGGCTAAATCTGGTGAATACGGTGGGTGTTCGACCAATTCGAATTTTAGTTCTTCAATTTTAGCCATTGAAACGAAGCATGTGTGAACTCGGGCGTTGTCGTGATGAAAGAGAATTTTTTTTCTCGCCAAATGTGGTCGTTTTTTTTTAATTTCTTCTTTCAGCTGCTCTAATAATGATGCATAATACTCACCAGTAATTGTTTTACCCTTTTCCAAGTAGTCAATAAGTATAATTCCACGTGCATCCCAAAAAACTGTAGCCATAACCTTACCAGCTGACTTTACGGTCTTTGTCTTCTTTGGAGCTGGTTCGCCTGTGGAAATCCACTGTTTGGATTGTTCCTTTGTCTCAGGAGTGTAGTGGTGTATCCATGTTTCATCCACAGTCACAAATCGACGAAAAAATTCCTCAGGATTCCGACTTATGCGCGCCAAAAGAGCCTCAGAGGCGACCACTCTATTGCGTTTATTCTCAGCTGAGAGCAAACGCGGCACCCATCTTGCCGATAGCTTTTTCATGCCTAATTTTTCATGTAGAATTGAAACAACTGCACCTATAGATATCCTTGTGGCCTCAGCTAACTCACGCACTTTTAATCTTCTATCCTTCAACACCATATCGTGGATTTTATTGATGATTTCGGGAGTAGTTGCTTCTACGGGCCTTCCTGAACGTGGTTCGTCACTTATTGATGTACGACCACGCTTAAATTCATTTACCCAGTTATAAACCGTTGCTAAGGCAGGGGCAGATGTGCCATGAACTGAGTCCAATTCATTTTTTATCTCATATGGAGTTAAACCCTTTAAATGAAAATGTTTAATTACCGCTCTGAACTCGTTTTTTTCCATTTTTCTTAACAAGCAATTTTTTTTTTTTCAATTGGTTATAAAAACACGTAAACTCAGAAGATGTGGACTGTGACTGCACCATATATCTAGTCGGGAGTGGTACTGACTGAAAACAGATGATTTGGAGCGATTCGCGCGCCATCTGTTGGTCATTCTAAAGACTTATTGAACTACCCTCGTAATATTCCGCCTGATTTTTTCAGTTCTTTGGACTGTATTGCCATCCTATAAGAACACTGGAATTCTTCAGAAATCTGACGACTGCTCCAATAATCAGGAGCTATTGTAAGTATAGATTTCCGCAGAGGATCATTGTCTGGCAAACTTTTGAATTTCTCCTTCAGACCATTCAGGAGATCCTCAAGTTCGTTCTCCCTAGTTTTGCATACCTTCTTAGCAGGAAGCTTCTCTAGAGAATCGTCAAGGTCTATTGAAAATTCAGTTACAACACTATCTAAAGCTTGGTATTTTTGTGAAACATAAATACTGTGCCTGCACTCATGGCAAACTTTCGAACTAGGATGTAAATGTGGATATTTTTCTAATAAAGATGTCGATATTGTTCTCAAAGATTTACCAGTATGTCCTTTTATCCCTAATGGGTTGCAACATCGCTTAGAATGAAACTTCTGTGGCTTTTCGTTATCTTCCATCTCAGATAATTGTGATTCAATAATGAGGTCTCAGACAAGATGACGAACCATCGAAAAATGTTTGAAACTGAAAAGCTTCAGAAAAGTAAATACTTTTCATGTACAAAATGTGACGGACTACTGTTAAGTTCGTACTATGGAGAAGAGACGCGATCGAGAGAGCTTTCCAACTATCCCGAAAAGGACTGTTGGAAATAATCAATGCGGACCCTCAATGGGCGAATGCAGAAATCGTCAACTGTACTGAGAAGAACTATTGAGGATGCGAGAGATCTGAGCTCGCCTCAACAGATGAGACTCTCAACACCTATCCTGAAAAGGACTGCTCTTCAGTTCGTGTTGTGGAGAAGAGCCGCGATCGAGAGAACTTTCCAACTATCCTGAAAAGGACTGTTGGAAATAATCAATGCGCACCCTCAATGGGCGAGTGCAGAAATCGTCAACTATTCTGAGAAGAACTTTTGACGATTTTCAACTTTTAGTAATTATTTGCAGGTAGGGAGGTACTCTGGAGCAGAAGATAATGCAGGTGTGATGCTATGCGCAACTCACAGTAAATGATGGTTTGCAATGGACCAGACTTAATCCGAGCTACTCGATCTATTGAATCACTATTAATTGATTTTCACTTTAATCCTTATGGTCCAGCCATCATTTTGAGCCCTCATACGTATTTTTGCATGGCTCCAAATTCTGACGTCTGCGCTAATTTGGTCGATCGGTCGAGATTTCCAAGGTTCCGGCGGCCATATTGATGCCGCCATCTTGTTTTCTGCAAAAGCGCATACGGCACTTTGATCCTTATGGTCCAGCCATCAATTTGAGCCCTCATACGTATTTTTAGGTGGCTCCAAATTCTGGCGATAGCGCTAATTCAATTTGAGACCTTAAACGTATTTTTGCGTGGCTTCAAATTTTGGCGGCAGCACTAATCGGGTTGACATGTATTGACCCATATATATATATATATATATATATATATATATATATATATATATATATATATATATATATATATATATATATATATATATATATATTTATTTATTTATTTATATACACGGAGGGGGGGGGGGGGGGTTCTCCGCTGCTCGCTCCGCTCACCAACCCCAATTCAACTTTGAAACTTTAATAATGCTTGTAGAACTGAGTGTCTGTTGTAATATTTAATATAAGAATCGCGCATTTTAATTGTGTCCAGTTTAACATTGATCAATATATCTATACGTGTACAATTATAATGTGCATGAATCAGAACTCTATAATTTTTACTCAAGATATATCATCATTTTTTGAAGGGGATGTGGAGGGGATGTAAAGGCCAATGTGGAAGTAATGCATCAAAAGTGGAGAAAATGTGGAGGGGTATGGAGGGGGCATGGAGGGGCCAATAAGTAAAAAATAACGTAGTTTTTGAAACAATTTAACGTTATTATGTGGAGGGGATACGGATTGGTATGTGGAGGGGTGGAGTTACTTGATAACGCTTACGATTATATAATATAGGAAGATATATATATACACATTATGTATACACATCTGATTCATGAACTATTACCGAAATACGAAATATAAATATATATTTAGTTTTTAATCAGACTTTATTATGAGGTACAGTTCTACTTGCGACCAAGAATTTTGTTTGATTATATCGCTACTGATTCTGAATCACCATTGAGGTGTAGAGAACGGAGACATCAACTATCGATCTAGGAAAATAAAGAGCATCAATAGTTAAATCAAAATGATACGATGTTTCTGAAAATGTAACATGCCATTCTTCTATGAAGTTTACGATAGCATGTGGAACTCGAAAACATTAATAACGTTAATTAGCCAATACCGTTTTAAAGATAATTGACTTCAAATATTGAATCTTTTTGGCCTTGCCGAGGGTAGCACTAGCGCCAAAAGCAATGTTAAATTTCCATAAGGTGGTGAAAGTTGTAATTACAACAATCATGGTGCATTGCATACCGAGGTTAGGAAAAACAACAATTTTATCGCTTTTCGGGATGTATAAAGTATTTAGACAATATATTTATCTTGAAAACTCTTTTTCGTAGTTAGGTAAATATTCTACACATCATAATTTGTTAGAAATATTTCAAGATATTGTACAACGTAATAAAATATTCGTTTTCCCTATTCCTGCAATGTATGGTACCATCATTATTGTACTTCCAACTCCTTGCTTTTGGCGCTAGTGCTACCTTCACCCAGGCGAATACACGGGATCTTATAAGAGCAGCTTGTAAACGGACAATAAACTTGAGTGCGATTGTTTGAAAATAATAAGTAAGAAATGTACAACAATGTAAAATATTGGAAAAGTATAAAAAATTGTGTATGACAAATTTTAGAACGAATGAAACACTGATTCCGAGTGCTAATCGAGAACGTAGATAAAAACATTAGTTGCGTGGTAAGAGGGGAGTCGATGTGCGGTGCGGGGGGACTCTCCATTTCGCGTTGGCCACGGTTAGTACTTGGGTAAAATTGCAAAAGAAGGCTTATTTATTCTATGTATGGTGGTGTGAGTATTGGTAGAGATAAGTGATATCACTGTTTTTTTATCCTATTTTACAAAAATTAGGCTCACAACATTTATTTTACGCTTAAAAACTGGTTTGATTCCTTGGTATAATTAAATAATTTAGTATTTTTACCTTGTCAAGCGCTACATACAAAGAAATGGAATAAAAGTTTCATCATTCTATCCGTGTAATGTATTTACCAACGTACCTTGGCTTACAACATTTGACGCAAGAGGCAGTACCCTCGCATAAATATTTCGGTGAATCATTAACCTATGTTTATCTAGACATTAAAACGAATAAAGACGTATGTGTGCAAAGTGTATATGTACATTGTATATGAATATGTATATGTATATTATATATGTATAGGTATATGTTCATTGTACATGTATAATATATATGTATATTAGACCTTCTAAAAGAAACATATTTTCGAAATTTCAATGGCAGTTACGCTGAAATAATTTTTTATCCTATTTTCGAATTGTTAAAACTATATTTAGAGGTCGCGCAGTACAAATAAAAGTGTTGATCAATTTCTCTGCATCGACACCATAAGACCCTAAATCTTCCCGGGGCATATCTCTCTTTCTCTCTCTCTCTATATATATATATATATATATATCTCACTCGTAGCATAGGAGGATAAAAGGTAGGTTTACTCCGAGTTCAGGTACGAAGTTTTGGCTATTGATGGTTGGATGTCCCGAAAAGATTAGGGTCTTATGGTGTCCGGTAGAGAAATAAGCCAAAACTTTTATTTGCACTGCCCGACCTCTAAATATAATTTTACAAATCAGAAAAGAATACCATGATCTGTAAATGGGATGAACAATTATTTGAGCAAAACTGCTATTGAAATTTCGAAAATTAGTGGATGAGTATATTGGATGCCCATTTTGTTGCAAAACTAAAGCTGTGTGCATAGTATTTTTATATGTATGATCCTTACTAATATATAAATGAGAAAGTTTGTTTGTGTATGTATGTGACAAATTGTGAAAAAAATACACTTTTTAAATCTAGAAATCGCAAAGAAAAAAAAACAATTTAATGCTGGGATTTCCAAACCTTTTTTATCTTGTTTTAGGAACCAAATTATGAATAAGAACGCGTTTGAACAATGAAAATTGGCCATGTGACTATGTTTTTCTGGCAAATTAGGTGTTTTTTATATATAGCAAAAGGATTTTACTGCGCAGTTAATAATTGTGCACCCAAAGGTGCATTTTTTTACAAAAAGTATAAAAGTATAAGAAAAGACCTTTAATTTGAGTTTTTGT
Source organism: Gastracanthus pulcherrimus (assembly GCA_949152435.1). Lineage (NCBI taxonomy): Eukaryota > Metazoa > Arthropoda > Insecta > Hymenoptera > Pteromalidae > Gastracanthus > Gastracanthus pulcherrimus. The sequence goes on along the minus strand of OX424572.1, from coordinate 148,602,624 downwards.
TGGTTGAAAAAGGATGCTCCGGTACAAAGTTATGACCAATCGAAAGTAGTGTAATAATTCGTCGATAATCTCAGGTTCTGTCAAAAAAATGGAAAATCCATCCATAATTATTACCCTATTTTCAATTGGTCGTAACTTTGATCCGGAGCATCCATTTTCAACGATCAAAAACTCAAATAAAAGGTCTTTTTGAACCGTCCTTATATAAAAAAATATAGAAAAATGACTCTTAAATGATGTACAATGATAATAATCGATTTCCCTCGATTTGTTTTTACGTAAACCTTGACTAACTACATTATTAAAACATTTTTACAGTTGTCAAGATTTATGGCAAAATAAAACGAGAAAATTAAAATGTTATCGTTAAACAAATGATGACTGATTTATTGACATATGATATAGTAGAAATATTTCCACAGTTTAGTTTGAAATACATCTAGGAATGTCATACTATATATAATCTTGCAGGAATATAGCTTTCATATCTTAAAGTAATGCGACACAATAATATTACAGAATATTTCGCATATATTTAATTTACAAATATTTCGGCAGTATTAATGTGAGATGCATGGAGAAATACCATTCTGTAGACTTGCAGGAATATTACTATAATATTTCCATGCGATGTGTCACATAACAATATTACAGGATATTTCGCATATTTTTCAATGTGAATTCTCACAGTGAAATATTCTAGAAATAATTTGGCAATATTAATGTGACATGCATCGAGAAACGTGATCATGAAAACTTGTAATACTATTGATGTAATATTGCAATGTGATATGTCACATAACAATATTGCAGTAATGTACTACGTATATTACGATGTGATTTATCATAATGTAATATTGTAGAATTATTGCAGCAATCTTGCGTTGTAATTTATCATCGCGCAGTGTTACAAGAATATCACTGCAATATTACAATCTGATATATTATTATGCAATATAGAAAGATTGCTGCAATACTGCAAATTTGAAAATCATACTGGAATATCACAGATATGTAGCTGCAATATATCAACGACATTCTTGCAATATTGAGTGCTATAAGGGATATTATACAGTGAAGAAAATCGATTTTCATATGGGGTATTTTCCATTTTTCTGGAAAATTAAAGCATTATATGAAATTCCTATTTGGTCTACGTGATTCTCATGAAAACGTAAAAAAGAATCGTTAATGTTTTATTAATAAAGGCACAGTAGTTTTTTCGTGATGTGGTTACAAACAAATGACCAAAAACGTGAACAAATTTGGTTTTGCATTTAAGCTATTTTACATTTTTCTGAAAAACTAAAGCATTATCTGAAATTTCTATGTAGCTTATGTGTTTCTCCGGAAAAAAACGAAGAGAGTCTTTGAAGCCTTATTAAGATAGGTGCAGTAGTGTTTGCTTGATGCGGTAGCAAACCAATGACTACAAAATGTGGAAAAATTGAGTTTTTATATAAGATATTTTACATTTGCCTGGAAAAATAAATTATCTGAATTTCTATGTAGCCTATGTGTATCTCCGCATAGAAACTAAGAGAATCGTTAAAGGTTTTTAAGATAGGTGCAGTAGTTCATGTGTGATGAAGTAACAAACAAACAAACGAACAAACTAACAAACTTTAACATTTATATGTTAATGAGAATAAGGATAGGTATATAGATGTACGCGGTGGCTCTACCAAGGCGAATATAGGAAGTTCTACCTGCTGATTCCACTATTTTTGCGATTGAGAAAGCAGCGCTTCGTAATATAGTCGCAATGTACGGTGGTAGCAAATATGGCAATTTAAAACTTAATGATATCAGATACACATTTTTCAAAAATACATCAACCAGAAAAGCTTTTAATTTATCATCATTACCTCTCACCGAGTCAGCGGCAACTCAGCATTGTTATAGTTTATTTGGAAGTAATGAATAAACATAAAGAAGTTTCTATACGTATAAGAAATAGTAAAGTGCATGCAACATCCTTGCAAAATTCCTTATTTAGTATTAAAAATGGTTAAATAATAAAAATCCTTCATATATTTTACAAGCACTGTGCAGTACATGTTAAAAATTATTTTATTAATATATTTCAATAACAATAAAAAATCTGACATTTTTGTACTCCATTGTATCTCGGAAAATTGGGCGTTAATTGAAAATCCATGTATATTATCATCTTCAGCTGCGACGACAACACTTGCTTTCAACTTTTACATATGATGCACATGTTTTACAAATACACCAAATCGTATAGACAAAATATTTCAAATGAGCTACCGAATGCCGTATTCCAAATTGTTCCACTATCAATAACTTATGAGCAAACAACCTTCAAATTTGGGGTTTAATATCTCGGGATCTATTTATCCGATCGAGACGATCTCTACGCGAAAATAAGTGCCTTTTTAAGATCTTAACCAAAATATGGGTTAAAATAAGAAAATGGGTTAATGGGTGGGATATGATAGATAGACCCTCCAAGTACATGTAAAAAAATTGGCGCCTATTTGTTTGGAAGTGATTTAAAAATGAAAATGGTGCTCCATTTTCCAAACTTTTAATTAACAAATGGATTGTGCAAAAATGGCCGGACCGATTTAAACGAAATTTGGTACATAATTTAATATTATTTTAAAGTTTGTAAATCAGTTTTATATTTTAGTCTAGGATCTTTTGTTCAAAAGTTACAGCGAGTCAAAGTAATACTTGATTTTGACACACTTTTTGCAACTTCAAACCTATTCTGCGACATTGATGTTGCATATAGGGGATTTCGGACCAAGACTATCTTGTAGGAAATTTAATGAGGAACAATTTTGGTCCATATGCATTTTTTTCTAAAACCAGTAGCTTTTGAGATAATTAAACAAATGTTAGGAAAAAATAGTGTATTTCGGTATTAGAAGCACATTTTGAGTTTTCTTACGAGCATCACAACTCTTATAGATGAAGCACCCCAGAACATCATTCTATATGTTCTTATACACCGATTCCCGCAAAAATTAGACCTCTACCTCATCACATCCATCCCGATGACTAATTCGCCTGGACTATAACTACAAAGAAACTTTATGCGTGACTTAAATTCACTGAACAACGTTATAGATTTTACATCGTGGGGTAACAATTACCAGAATCTACAAAGCCTAGAAACAGGAGAAAAAAGAATAAAATTATGTCTATTTAAATCTTCGTGAAGTATACGTGAATTACGTGTAGGGTATTGTACGGTTCTTTGCGTGAAAATAATGGACAAATCAGGACAGTTGAACATATTAAGGAGAACTTTAAAGGCAAAAATGGTAATCGTGGTACAGATGAAGGTCGTAGATAGTGGATATTTGAAACTCACAACGTTAAGGCCCATTGTAATGATCTAAGAAGCTCATCGGTTGATCTCTTTATGAGTAATAAATCTTACAAATTTGTGAAGATGACAATCCAATTCTTCTACAAAATATTGTAAGATGGTTACCATATAATGGATCCAAATATTAGAAATGAGACAATCAATGTGTTAAATAGATAAATTAAAGTATCTGTATCCTTGAAGTCTACGGTGGACCTCTTTATGAAACCCATAGTTTTGTGCGCTTTGGCAGTTACATGATCTAAATGTTGAACAAAAGTTAAAGATCTATAAAGGAAAGCGGAGATCTTATCCTGTGAAAGGAAATAACACAATACTTATCACAATTGACTTATCAGTCAATAGTACAGACTCCCTTGACCATATCTCTGGGACTTTTAATTTTGATGTATAGTCTTACGTCATCTGCATAGATCAGGGCATTGACGGTGCGTAGGCAGGAGGTTAGATCATTTATGAACATTATGAGAATAATGCGTGTAATCTTTGAGGTTAGGACTAGTTAAGAAATGTAAACATGATTGGAAACTGTTGGTGTAGTCACGATGTTTTGCAAATCACACCACTTTATGTTCAGAAGCGATGACGTCATATTGTTACGTGATATCGATTTAAACGAGGATCCAATTTCGTGTCAAAATCAATCTTTAATAATTAAATTAATAATACACATTTTATGAAACTTTTAATTGATTTTGTATTCTGTTTTACCATATTATCGATTAAAAATATTAGAATATTTTTATCTGACGAGTGCAAGTTCCCTATGGACCTCAAATGTGTATTATATTAATAAATAGTACCTCTATTTATGATCATAGCTGTACAAGATTTTACGCTTGAAATATGGTTCAGAAAATAATAAAAGCAGCCAATGTCGGTAGGAAGAGCTTTAAATTAATGCTTTGTTTCATATAAAAATAATGATGTAACCCAAAGATATTAACTATTAACTATTCAAGATGGTTTCCAATAATTCATAAATAGTCGAGCAAATTTAAGGTGGCTCTCTGGTGAAAAATGAAACTTGCGTAGCTTTAAGGCTAACAAAATAATATTTACATCGCATGTTTATAGTGACATTATCAATTATTATTGAAGTTATTGAGAATAATAGCTTTATTTCAAATAAAATTAGGCTTTATGGTAAATGTTGTTGGCGCACACCACAATGACATTTATGAACCATAAAATTTTAGTGTTTTTGACAGTAAAATAAACAGAAGATAACTGTAATTATAAATTTTTACTCAACTAAGTGTTTTTTAAAAATAACGAACATTTTGCTTAAACATTTTTACAAACAGACAAATCTATAATACAGATCCCTATAAAAAATCGATTTTTTAAAATAAAAACGGTTTTCTATGTCCTTTGTATTTGTATTAACATCATCTAGTTAAATTTTTGAGAGATTATTATATTATCTGGATTCATAAAACTTTTGAAAAGTACCCTTAATTAACATCCCCTTAATTTGCGAGCAGGACGACTTATATTAGTTTCTAGAGATTTCCTCTAAAACTACACGGAGAGATGAGATGTATTAGAAATTACTATTTACTGTATGAAAATTACTATTTTATGTAGGAATGGCGGGATTTACTTGCATTATCGTCCTTTTTACTGTATTGTAGAAGTTATTATACGATTATATTTATTATACGATTATATTTATTATATTTACGATCGTCTGCTAGTTGATCAACCAAAAGTTTATTGATTACATACTATGTTCCAAATTTTTGTATTGTGAATAATCAACGCATTTGTTATAGTTAAATCTACAAAATTCTACAAAAACTAGCGAAAATTTTATCTTTTTTCAAATCTTTCACAAGAGTAAGATCAGTAAAGTAATTATCAAAAAATACATGCTGATTTTTCCCCACTAAGTTACTCGTCAAATCCTCTACAACACGTGCACCTAATTGTTTTTCAGCACTTTCAGCTTTACTTGTGTACATCTGCAACTCGCATACGTATCGTGATGAGTCTGCGCGCCCAAATTTTATATCCGCGTTTTATGGGCTTGTTTGGCATGTATTGTTTCATACTACTGCAGCCTTTGAACTTTATCATAGACTCGTCAACAGATTGATTTTCACTCGAGTTCCAGCAGTTTTTATAAGGTTTCGTTAGTTTATCTAATAATGGTCTCAGTTTGTATAATTTATCATATTTATTATCCCCTTTTTTTGGTTCCTGACTGTTGTCGCACAAGTGTAAATGGTCCAGGAAAAACCGAACCGATTTACCGTCATCCGTTTGCTTTTCGGATCTGATGACCAAAAATTACGGTAAGAGGGAGATTTTTTAACGCCCATCAAAATATTAATAGCAAAGAATGTTAATATTTCGTCTTTGGTTCTTGGTTTAGCTTTACTTTTCTTTTGTAGTGAATAAAGGTTTGTTTGATCGACAATTAAATTTAATAGATCATTAGGAAACAAACGTAAAAATATATCCAAATGTGTGGTTACATTGTCCGTAATATTTGGACCGAAAGTTTCAGTGAATGGAATATCATCTCTGGTTTTTCCACTCTTCGTCCACTTATCAATATCAATAAACTCTCTAGAATCATTCTCATCAGAACATTCCGAGTCGGAATCACCTTCACCTTCTACACTTTCAGAATCATCTTCAACGTCAGAATCACATAACCCATCAATAGATTCAAAGTCACGAGGAATATCAGCGATTTCATTTCGGTCCAAATAATCCGGACAATGTAACCACACGTTTGGATATATTTTTACGTTTGTTTCCTAATGATCTATTAGATTGAATTGTCGAACAAATAAACCTTTATACATTACACAAGGAAAGTAAAGCTAAACCAAACATAAAGAAGAATTATTAATTTTTTTGGCTATTAATATTTTTTTATACTACCAAAAGCTAAAATTTATAGCTTTATTTGTGAAGAATGAAAGATCTTCAAAATTATTGATAGATAAAGTTTTTACAAAACGTAAATAATTTAAAATCCAGTAATATTTCAATTTTTGGCCGCCATCTTGGATCCACCATTTTGAATTTTCATAATCTGTTCAGATTCGTAATCAGGGACCCCGAGAATCCCAGCATACACATTCTTAGGCCAATCCAATTAACCGTCTTCCTTCGACTGCATTATTTTCATAAAAATGACGATGTTTATTGGTTTATTTATTTATACAACAAAATATTAAATAAATATTGACTCAAATGAAATGTTGAACGTTTCTTCATCTCCCACTTAAATTGGATTTAAAGAAAACCTGGCGAAAATACATTATTTAATCTTCAAAAGACCCAAAATTTGAAGTGCATTCCGGCGGTAACTATAGTAGCCACCGTGCTGCAAAAGGAGTACATTTTACGTACTTACTTATCAAATTCTCGTAAATATTTTAGTAAACCGGTCTCGACTCTATAATAATTTAACCTCTAAAACTTTGCAATCTTTTGCAACTGACTACGATGCTTTTAATTCGATGATACAAGATCATTTTGATTATATGAATACATGTAAGTTAATTAGAACTACAACAATGCATAGATGTATCATTATTTAATGAATATTAATAAGATAAGCAGAAGCAAAAACAAAGCCTAGTGTAGCTTATAGGGACGATTCAAAGTTTAGTAAAAAGGATCATGATGGCGCTGTTGTCAGAGCGTCCACTTCACGAGCAAAGGGTCACCGGTTCAAATCTCCATGAGGTCGGTTTTTCTGGTTAAAATATTTTTATTTGAATTTAAACTGTACAAAAATAAAAATTATAATATGTAAATTAAATGACAATCACAAAAACATTAAAATAAAAATTTTTTTTTTAATTTTAATTTTAAAATTACTATTTAATATTTTGGAAAATTATTAAAATAAATTGTAAAATTAATAAAATACGAGTACGCCCAAACAGTACAAATGAAAATAGTAAAAATTCATACATTTATTAAAAAGAATTAGTGTCTCGTTTCTTTCCGTGTAATATGTAAAGATGGTTTTTTATTAAATAAACTATTGGATTTTAGGCTTGAGACCATTCTAAGTATAACTGAATGTAAAAATTTTGTTTGCTATTTTTCTTGCTTTTACAAGAGATATTATCATTTATCAAATAAAAATTTATCTTATAAGGTATTATAATAGAATAAGTTGAATCGTTTAAAAATTATTAATTTTAAATTCATTTATAAATATTAATGTCTTTCTTTCAGAAATTAAACTTTCTAACAACAGATAATTCTATAAACTTCAAAAATGATAATATTCTGTGGAATATTGAAAAGATTCATATCAAATTATTGACGCTCTTGAAGGATGGTAATTTTGATGATATCTGCCGCTGGATTAAGGTATTTAAACTTTTGTATTATTTTATTTTTCTTTCAATGATATGTAAATAAATTGATTTTTAGTAAAGCAATTGTATACAATTGCAAAATAAACTTAAATGTCTGCAGCTTCAAGATTCAGCTGCAATAAATAGAACCCCTACATTTATATTTGAACGGCTGTGCAGTTCAGTTGTGCTGTGCAATTGCCTTGTATGGGACTGAACCACGCGAAAAGGAAAGTTCCGCAATTCTAGCTAGAAACTCCGGCTATTATAGCCTGAGTAGTTCAAAGCAGTGAGTCGTGCATGCAAATCCATTTCAGTGTTACAATTCCGCAGTTTTAGCATTTCGCTACAAAGATGTGCTGTTGTACACATTCCATTTTACAAGTTTCACTCGATTTAGTGTAAAAATCACATGTAATTTTAACCCACTAATGTTAATTTCATTCTGAAGTATTGTGAACTACTTTTGAACGTTTATAACAAAAAATTATTATGTAGATACGTAAAAAAGCGCAAATTTGTTGACTTAGCTGTTAGTGCTCATGCGCAGAAGCACGTTTTCAACATTTATCCCCAATATCTTTTTCATTTGGTCGTTAATACATAACTTTAATCACATCATTAGATTCCCCGTAAAAAAATCTTTAATGAGATATTAAATTTGTTAATAACTCATTTTTTATAATTTACTAAGAAGTGCCAAATGGCTCATTCCCATAAGGTTATGTTTTAAATGTGACTTCTTTTAAGCTTAGTTTTTTTCGATAATTTGGTCGTTGACTCAAGATTTTCTTTATATGCTGCTTTCGCAACTTTTAAATTTTCTTACTTCTGCTTCTTTTCTTAGCTCTTATGCTCGAAGCCATGTATCGCTCAGTATTTGTCAAAGTGTGGTCTTTGATTATTTCTTTTATACTCGAAATGATCATCGTACTTCTCTTTCCTATTCTTCGTAGTATTTGATCGAACTTGCTGAATAAGTCGGCTCGGGTACGTGTCTCTCGTGTCGGTCCCACGGTATTGCCGGCTGGCGTGCGGCTGACGTGCTGGCGGTGTCTCGCTGCTCAGCTGATCGGCGCTTTCGGCTCTGTTGCGTTGTTGGGCTAGTCGCGAGGTCTGCTCTTGTGTCTGTATTTCTCTGGCACTCTGCGCTCGGCTATTCGCGGCACTTGTTTGCTGGTCACCTCTAGCTATCTACGTATTGGTGGCTTGTTGTCGGTGGGGGTTTAGCTTCGCGGAATGCCTTCGTGTTAACGCTTGGTTACAGCTTTGCGAGAGGCTGTGATTATAACAGCTCTAGACTGCTGGCTGCTTATGACCTTCTAACCGGCGGTTCGAGGTCGGCGCGGCTCTGTTTGCGAATACCGCTCCTACTGTTGCTGTATGCGCTGCATCCGTGCCTTTTCCTTTTTTTCTCTTTATCTCTTCAACTCATCCTACAGATACCGTATGTTCCATTCATTGGCCATGTTCTCTTACTTCTGACTGCAGATTCTCGGTCCATTTCCGGAATTGCGCGCGACCACTTCCTGGAAATTTCCATTTTATGGTTTCTCAAGTATTCGAACATTCTCTGTTCTTCTAAGTATTTTACCCTTTCCTGTATATATTCCTCCCATTTTGTCTCTTACACTTGGAGGTCTTACTTTTATCATTTCTTTATCACGTACTCTCTCTTGTGCCTTGTTGATTTAATGATTTCGGTTGAGTTTTTCTCGAGCCTGTCAGTTGTTTATTGAAATCAATTTTGGATGCTTCCGAATGCGTTGCTCGTCTTAGTTCACCTTCCTTCTCGGCACGAAAATACCGTTCCTGCTCTTGCTCCTGCTTGTTTGTCCATTCGGCCTGCTAGTGGCGCAGCTCTTGTCTCAGTTTTCACTTTCTGTAGTGCGTCAGTTGCTGCCAGGGTTTTTCGGTCTTCGTCTTCTTTTCACTTCCTGCCCAGCACTAATCTCTCATTTGATTATCTGTATAGTGATACAGTGACATGTGCTTACGCAACCCGGTGGAAATTTCCCCGCACGTCTTGCGTGTTCCTCGTACTGTATGTATTCGACTGTGCGTTCGCGTTTCTGTTATAGCTAGAATTCTCGAATTGTTTTTATTTGTCATTATACGAACCGTTTTCGCCTCTGTATGAGTTATAATTTCTGTAGTTATTGTTATTCTTTGTACCTTGATAATTCTGTTTATTATAACTTTCCGATCTATTAGATTATCATTTTCATTACGATACGAGGGTAGTTCAATAAGTCTTTAGAATAAAGTATAAAAACAATTTTTTTTGGGTAAATTTTTTTTTATTTTTCAACATAATCTCCTTGGAGCTCTATACACTTGGTCAATCGCTTTTTAAGTTTTTTTAATCCTTCAGAAAAGTGCGTTTTCGGAAGTTCCTCAAAATAAGCACTTACAGAGGCAATGACGTCTTCGTTGTCCGTAAATCTCTGTCCACCGAGCCATTTTTTCAAGTTTGGAAATAAGAAAAAGTTACTGGGGGCTAAATCTGGTGAATACGGTGGGTGTTCGACCAATTCGAATTTTAGTTCTTCAATTTTAGCCATTGAAACGAAGCATGTGTGAACTCGGGCGTTGTCGTGATGAAAGAGAATTTTTTTTCTCGCCAAATGTGGTCGTTTTTTTTTAATTTCTTCTTTCAGCTGCTCTAATAATGATGCATAATACTCACCAGTAATTGTTTTACCCTTTTCCAAGTAGTCAATAAGTATAATTCCACGTGCATCCCAAAAAACTGTAGCCATAACATTACCAGCTGACTTTACGGTCTTTGCCTTCTTTGGAGCTGGTTCGCCTGTGGAAATCCACTGTTTGGATTGTTCCTTTGTCTCAGGAGTGTAGTGGTGTATCCATGTTTCATCCACAGTCACAAATCGACGAAAAAATTCCTCAGGATTCCGACTTATGCGCGCCAAAAGAGCCTCAGAGGCGACCACTCTATTGCGTTTATTCTCAGCTGAGAGCAAACGCGGCACCCATCTTGCCGATAGCTTTTTCATGCCTAATTTTTCATGTAGAATTGAAACAACTGCACCTATAGATATTCTTGTGGCCTCAGCTAACTCACGCACTTTTAATCTTCTATCCTTCAACACCATATCGTGGATTTTATTGATGATTTCGGGAGTAGTTGCTTCTACGGGCCTTCCTGAACGTGGTTCGTCACTTATTGATGTACGACCACGCTTAAATTCATTTACCCAGTTATAAACCGTTGCTAAGGCAGGGGCAGATGTACCATGAACTGAGTCCAATTCATTTTTTATCTCATATGGAGTTAAACCCTTTAAATGAAAATGTTTAATTACCGCTCTGAACTCGTTTTTTTCTATTTTTCTTAACAAGCAATTTTTTTTTCAATTGGTTATAAAAACACGTAAACTCAGAAGATGTGGACTGTGACTGCACCATATATCTAGTCGGGAGTGGTGCTGACTGAAAACAGATGATTTGGAGCGATTCGCGCGCCATCTGTTGGTCATTCTAAAGACTTATTGAACTACCCTCGTAATTACCACTACAGTTTTTACTCTGACTATAATTATTGTCGTTACATTGTTTATTATAATTTTTTTTTGCTATTTCTGTAATGACCGCCGTTATTACTATCATTACTATTATTCCTGTTAGTATGTGTTTTATTGTTCGTATATTTATTTTTATTATTTTTTTATTCTTTTTGTTCCAATCCATATAGATACAATTGTCCTTTTACGGGACACTCCCACCACCTGTGTGTGGAAGTGTTCGGTCCTAAACCCCACCTTATTTTTTGCGAACCCCACTGATTCCCACATTCACCCCGAGACATGCCCTAGGACGTGGGGAAAACTTGCCCGATCAAGAAAACGCACGCCAGGAAGCAGTCGATAGGAAAGTCAAACTTAGGCGCCTTTTACTTCCCCAAAAAGCACCTAAATTTTTGTTTCCCATCTACGGAATCATCATTGAAGGGGCAGGGGTCCGAGCGGTCACCTATCCAAGTACCAATCGCGCCCAAAGCTGCTTAACTTGGATTATCATGCGGCGCGACCACGGACCCCTCCAATGATGCCGCTAATTATTTTTATTATTATTTTACTGACTGCTTTCATTATTTGAGTTATCATATTTATTTCCGTTACCCGTATAGCTATTTGGGTTGTTACCTTGTGTATCGCTTGTATTTTGACTCCTACAAAAATTAAATAGTTCGGTTCTTAATTTATTAACCTCTTTTGCTATTAACTCCGCGATTCCGTTCGTATTTTCGGATCGAATAGCTGCGATTTTTGTGCTGTTCTCGCTTTCTGTTCATCTGTTGTACGCTGCTTCGGGTAATAAGGTTTTCTCGGGTTTCGCCTCGCGATTTCTACATTCCTCGAACGCATTTCCAAGTTGTTTCCCACTACCCAAGAATGTGTTAAAATCCGATTGCCAATATTCCACAATGACAGGGTAAAATTCTTTCCGTATATTCAGATGCATTCTTTCTATTTAATTTCTTTCTGACGCTTGTACTGCCATTTAATTGTATATAATCCTGATCGCGATTAAGTAATTTTGCATCGGCTCGCCGTCGCCCTGCGTTCAAAATCCCACCTCAAGTCCCGTTCGAAATCTGCCATTGTACGCCACGTTGAGCATTTTACCCTGTATGTATTTAGTGCTGGGGGTTTTAGTAATGCGCTTACTGCTGTTAGCAGTTCTGTATCGTTTAAGGGGGTATGAGCGAAAAGTAATTTTAAACTTTAAGACCTAAATCTATTTTGTAATTGTTAATAAAGATTATTTGAATCCAGAGACAAATTTTCAGTATAGATTGCCTTGCATTTCGAAAAGATATTTAATTCTAAAGTTCGCCCGTTTAGCCCGTTTAATATGCAGAAAACGCATTTTTCGCGTTTGAAATAAAAAATTCATGCATTTGTAGGAAACTTTTCTATATTATTAAAGTATCAAATTAATCTTTAGCTTTCCAATTTTATGTGCATACGATACAAAAATAAGGTTGCCTGGCGTTTTAGAGAGATATTTATAGAATAACGCAAAAAAGTACTCAAAACAGAGAAAAACCTTAGAGGTTAGAGTCAAATCAAGGTCTATATTGATCTTTTCAGAAAGAAATAAGATAAATATGCGTTTGATATAAATATGAATATTCAAAGTTTTTAAAATATTTAATTTGTTAACATGATACATTGTCATAAACTTCTCTATTGAATAACGTTTTTTCATAAGTTACTGTTTTGACTAGTATGCCGCTCGGACCTCCTTAATGCAGCTATCACATTCAATTCATTAATTTACATTCAAAATTCCTCAACTTTCTCTGCTGCGTTCCCACTAAATGACATGTTCCACGACGCGATTATTTTCTTTAAGATCATTATTTAAGGTCACGCGGCATTGCTCTAGAGTTTTCTGGATAGGCTCGCGGCGGAAACCACTGGGATCTTCTGTTATGTATGGTCGTACATTTCGTACAACTCTTTTTGTTGTACTCATGTTGTTCTTTTATCGGGTGTTGTTATTTGTAAGTAATTTTCGCGGGGTTTTGTCGCGTTTCCCGTATTCTTACTTATGTTGTTCGTATTCCCTATTTCGCCTGACCCTACCTACTTTGTTAACTCGCGTATTTGTTCTATCATTCTATTTCTCACTCTGTCTAACTCGTCTTTATGCCTCTGGGCGGAAGGAGCTAATAAATCTTTGACCTCTGTCAGTTTTTTCTACGCTTTTTTAATGGCTCCTAATCCCGTTAATAAATTACTATTCTCCTCCGGATCTTTTTGTCTATTCATATTAGAATAGATATCCGATATTTTGATCATCGGAATTCTAAGCTTAGATTCATATTTAGCGAGTTGAAAACCCTCCAACATTAAAAAAACGGGTGTGTCGTGGGATACGCGGCAGATGTGAATAACATGTGTCACATTCCTATTAAGACGTTCGCGCGGGCTATTTGCTTTTTTAATTAGTTGCCTATTTGTAAGAATTTCATCAGCTGATTGATGATAAACTATGGGAAAGGCGCAAGGAAAATTGTTATAAAATATTGTTGCATGTAATTATTTTTTACTAAGGCTATATACAATCATATTTACAGATTCCCTGCAATTTCACAAATTTACAAATATGCTCTCGATCAGTGAAATATGCTCACAAATATTCTATATTATGTAATTGTTGTATTTTTTATTGGCTGATACTTGTGTTAGAGTGTTGATCGTTATTGTTACTATTTATTAGAGTAACTATTGGTTTGTGGTAGCTGAAATATGATATGTAAATGTGGGAATGAATATTTCCTAAGAATCGAGAGAATGTTGCATCAATGGTAGTATTTCTAATGGTTGTTGAAACGTGAGAGTCGTTCGTCATGCGTAGATGTAGTTTGTCGTGTAAAAATTGTAGCAATGGTGCTGATGTGTCATTGTTGAAATTTACATTGAAATCACCACTTAATATAATTGGTGCTTTATGGTAATTTTCGAACTTTTTGTTATAAACTGAAAGAAGTGCTGCTCCCTCGTCAGTATATGCCATTAAGTACTGGTATAGAAACGAAATAATATCTGTTATCGATGTGTTTGGTGTTATGTACACTGCTATGACAAATACAAAATTATCTTCATCAAAGTGACACTTTATTGCACAAATATCTCCGCAATCATTGGATATAACTGTTGGTTCTGTCCCATTGTTGCAGGCAGTAATTGTGTGTGGAGTAAATGAATATTGTATAGTTATTTTTGTATATAGCAACACCTGCATTCCTTCTATTGACACGTTTGTGTTGTGAAATAATCTGGAAGTTATTCACTTCGATAGTTGAACTATCATTCATTAAAGTTTCTGATAGTAGCAGAAGAGAAGATTTTTGAGCCACAATGTCTTTTTCAATATCTTCTTTGCATGCATGTAGGCTTTGGCAGTTGTGCGAAAAAATGATAAAAGAAGATCCATTGATATAATCAATCATTTCATCTGTTATCGTAGAAATTTTATTGAGTGATAATCTTTGAAGTTCCTGTCGCAATGATTTGGATTGAAGAGTTTCTGCAGCCCGTCGACCGTGGTGAAATGTTGTTTCATTATCATTAGAAACGATAAACAGCCCTTCTATAGAAGTTACTCGCGATAGTGCAACGTAAAGTAATTCTTGCGTGTGTTTTTTGCTATAGTTATATACGATTTCATCGAAAGTACCGCCTTGAGATTTGTGGATGGTCATTGCACAAGCTGGTATCAAAGGAAATTGTTGTCGTTTAGCATTAATAGTTTTATTTCTGTTTAGTGGAATCTGCAAGTTCTTTTGTCAATTGGTACTGCTAGACGATGGATGTTGTTTTGAGTCATGTATTGTTGTTTTTTCAATCTTGTTTTACGGTCTATTTTTTCTTTGTCAGGAAAAATCAACCATACTCTTTTTATTTTTGATTCTACT
The DNA here is from genome assembly GCA_949152435.1 of Gastracanthus pulcherrimus. Classification (NCBI taxonomy): domain Eukaryota; kingdom Metazoa; phylum Arthropoda; class Insecta; order Hymenoptera; family Pteromalidae; genus Gastracanthus; species Gastracanthus pulcherrimus. Next base: position 148,587,470 of record OX424572.1, on the reverse strand, counting down.
CCCTACTGCTCCGTTCGCTAATCCGTCTGTGACGTCAATGTTAGTAGTAAAGTTATGTTAATATTTTATATTTTAAAGTAAGAATAGTGCATTGAATATTATTATGAAATCCTCACCTGTTGGTGTGCGTGCACGCGTTGAAGTATTATCTAATATTTGCGAGGATGCGGCAGTTCCTATAACGTTATCGTAATTACTATGAATACATTTTTCCTGTAGGACTATTCTTTGTTGTTCAGCTTCATGTAAAACAGTAATTGGCGAAGTATGAATGTCAATCTTATTCGCCTCTTTTTTTTTTTGCTCTGTATTCTTGTTGGTAAACTTTTTTGCGCTCTTTTCGTATCATTTCAAATGGCGATGTATTAATATAATTTTGCTGTGTTTTTTGTCTTTTCCTGTATTGTTGTTTTTGGTGTAGTCTCTTTTCTGGAAGTTATAATTATGCTGTGAATGTTACTAGCAATACAGGTTTAGGAAGAGATAGGGATACAGAAAAGAAAAGAGAGCGAGCAAGAGTGCGAGAAAGAGCGAGAGAGACAGAGAGAGAGAAAGAACGAGAGGAAGACGGAGAGCGAACGAGAGAAAGGAGAGAGAGAGAGAGAGAGAGAGAGAGCGGGAACCATGATCATCTCACCTTCATTGGATGTTCCAGTGATTGGAGAATTATTTGGGGAGTTCTCATCTTGTAATACTTCTGGACGAATTGTCGATTTGTCACGTGGTGGTGGTACCTCTATTTTTCGAATTTTTTGTCTCTCCCGATACGCTTGTTGCTGTCTTCTCCTTTTTACTTGTTTTAGCCGATTTTCTATAAATCATCAAAATATGAGAAAGAGAAAGTAGGAAAGAGAGGAAGAGAGCAGATAAAGACATGCATCATAAAGAAACAGAATGAATTTTATGCGATTGCTTAGATAGAATAAAATGAAGAAATTCGGCAACGTTTCATTGTATATATTACGTGAGTGTATATGTATATTAATCTTACCTTCGTCTAATTGTAATGAGTTTTGAGTAGAATCTTGTGATCCTTCACTTTGTTCTTCCATTGTTAGTACTGCATTTAACTATAACACGGTATAATCCAATTCTTTTTTAAAACACCAAAACACACAGTTAAAATTGTTTTCAAACGCACGCTGTAAGAAAATGTTATAGAAATGCCGGCAACTGTTGGACCGTTATATTTCTACTACGACTGTGCGCGCCGTTGGCGGCTTCGAAAGTCACAGTGTATAGACTGTATAGTATACGTATATACGTGTATGTGTATGTGTGTATCGCACTGACTATTTTCGAACAAGAGAAGCGTGAGAGAGCATCGTTGCAGCTGCGACTCTGTGTGCGCGCGTACATGAGTAGCAGAGCAGGCAAACTGTCGGTTGGTGTCGATGGTGGGGGGCGGCCGCCTCCGCTGATCTTTTTTTTCCACCCCTCTTCTAGTCCCGGTTACAACAGCTGATGAATCCTGTACAAAGACCCCATACTGCACGCGCTCTCGAACGTCCCAAGATATGTTATTCACATAAAGAATCAGTCGTTATATTGGATCCGCCATTTAGAATTTAAGAATTCTGAGGTCAGATTCGTATTCAGCGTGTTCAAAAATTCCCTGAAATTCCGTTTGATCTCAATACCACATTTTTTTGTGAAAATAAGTCCGTCATATTCGACCCGCTATTTTTAATTTTGTGATTCTAAAGTCGGATTTGTATTCGGCGAGAATGAAAACCCCTAAAAAACGGTTTTATCTAAATCCTGTAATTTTTTTAAAAATCGGTCTGACTATTGGATCCGACATTTTGAACTTCGGAATTTTCAGGTTAGAATCATATTCAGCTAGATCAACCCCCCGCCCCCCGCCCCCAAATTGAATATTATCTCATTTACATAACATTTTCAAAGATCAACCTGCTATAGTTAATCTGCCGTTCAGAGTTTTAGAATTCCGAGGTCAGATTCGTATTCAGCGAGTTCAAAAGCCCTCCAAAATTACTTTTTATATCAATACCATAATTTTTTCGAAAATTGGTCAATCATATTGGATCCACCATTTTGAATTTTGTAATCGTATTAGTATTCAGCGAGTATAGTAACCTCCTAAAAAACCGTATATCTCCATTCTGAATTTCTTTGAAAATCGGTACGTCATTTTGAAATTTGTAATTTTAAGGTCGTATTTGTATTCAGCAAGTAGAAGAATCCCCGAAATACTATTTTATTTTAATTCTAAGACTTTTCGAAAAATTATGACCGTCATATTGGATCCGCTATTTTGAATTTTTAAATTTTGAATTCTTTAGAGAATTTGACAATTACTTTAAAAGATTAAATTGTATAATTTATTCTTTTCTAAAAAATAAACTTCAGCTTTTATTATTTACGAAAAGAATAAACTCGAGATATTATTCTTTATAAAAGATATATGAATATATATAAATAGAAAGATTTTGTATGTATGTAGATATGTCTCGATATCTAAGAAAGTACTTGACTAATAGACCAGATATTTTAAACATGTCCTAATTACTATCACCCTTATATATCCCAATTAACGACAGCCTATATCTGTGCTAATTACCGAGACCCTGTACAGGCTCTAATCATCGACACCTTGTATATGTACCATTATCGAAATCGTGCATAAGTCCTAAAAATCGATACCTCTATGTCCCGATTATCGACATCCTGTATATGTTCTAATTAGCGACATCCGTATGTCCTGATTACTGACATCATGTATATGCACTAATTATCGACACATTGTATATGTACCAATTACCGACACCCTGAATATGTCCTAATTACCGACATCATGTATATGCACTAATTACCGACACATTGTATATGTACCAATTACCGACACATTTTATATGTACCGATTTCCGACACCCTGGATATGGTCTAATTACCGACATCATGCATGTTTCCTAATTACTGACCCATTGTATATGTACTAATGACCGACACCTTGTACGTATATCAATTACCGACAACGTGTATATGACTTCATTACCTTAACTCTGTACATATCCCGAGTACTTAATCATGCATAGGTCCTAATTACCGACACATGTATAACGATATTCGATACCTTGTATGACCTTATTATCCTTACCCTGTATGTACCCCAATTACCTACACCACCTATGATCTAATTACCGACACTATGTATAAGTTCCAATTACCGGCAGCCTATATGTCCCAATTACCGAGACCCTAAATATTATGTAATCGTCATTATAACGGTTTGTATACTCCCCCTCAATATCAAGCCGGCTCCTGGTCGTGAAAACGTGCGTTTATCCCACGTACGGAAATGTGATGCGAATCTGACCAGATCTCTGTGTGCAATTATATCCGTACATACGTATTCGTTATGTGCAACACATTGGCGCCCCATGCATTTTACATGATTAATTGGCGGATTTCTGAACTATTGAGCTCGAAAAATGTATTAGTTATTAGATTCTCTTAGTTATATATTATCATCTTATCTTAAATTTGTTTGTGAAAATGCTATGCATTATATATATTAAAAAATAGTTTAAACAACAACACTTTTTTATAATCTATGTTATTATTAATTATTATTAATTAATCTATGCTTTTGCTTAAGTTTAAATCACTAAATTTAAATACATATATATCTCGACATATTAAAAAGCAATAGATTTGTCATATTTATATTTCATCCCAGTATTAAATAGAATAAATAATTTCATATTAGAATAATCTATAAAGTTTGAGGAAGCTAAGTACCAATGAATTTGTACTGATTTTTTTTATTGCTTTTAAAACAATTATATAGTTAAATTAAGTTCTTAATTTTATATTTCCATTAAAATCGTGTATTTTTTATTCATATTACCGAGCCAAAATTTGTATTTAATTTTTTATTAATAAGTCTCAACAAGGATTTATAAAAGATCTATTTAAAAAGTAGCTTACCATACATTTAGAACAGAAAAAGAAAATCTGGTGTGCAAAACGCAATTTGAAGTTATGAAAATAAAGAATTGAGAAAAACGACTTTAAAATTAAATAGTAGTAATAATTAAATAAAAGTTAATTCGTAATTATTTATGTGTTCTTTATTGTTTTATGGGATAAACTTTTTTTGTCCACCACTGACATTGGGTTTTGACTTATACTGAGCTTTAGCCTTGCTTAGGGCACACCTATTTAACTTTTTGCTTTCTCAAAGAAAAAGCTTCGGCGCGATGATTTTTTCGAAAACAAAGATTTTGATGAATCACGATGTTTTTGAGCTCGCTGAATCAGAATACGTAGGTTATTCTTTTAAAATGTCTATCTGTCTATATGTATGTATGTGTGTATATGTATCTGCATGTAAAATTGTGTGGTCACCATATTGAAGGCCACTGCATTTCGGGCTGAAATTATGCAGGTATATCAGATATGTCTCAACATAGAACTGATTAGATTGTTGAGCTAAATGGTCAAAACTTACTGTTTATTTTAAAAAATTAAGAATTTAACAACATTTAAAAAAAGACAAAAATATTTTTTGTATGCGTTTGACATGTCAAAAATATGCATGTATCCGTAAAGCTTACGTCATCTATTTTCGATTAGGGTATCTTACAGTTGCCGTAAAGTTATTTTTCAGAAAGCAATGTGATTTTAATTTCGAATATTTTTAAAAATTGAAGAAAACATTTATTTTAATTTTGTACATTATATGAGTAAAAGAACATGTACTTATTCATAAACAAGGCGAAATTTCCTTACAATTTATATATCTCGCAATTACTGTGTTATTATTGTGAACGAAAGTAGTATATACACGCGTCGGGTGAAACGTCGATGACGTAATCGCCCGCCGTGTATATGGGGACGTGTAAACAATTAATTAATGTGACATTAATAGTTTTTTAATTGTTGTTTACATAAACATTCAAATAAAAAACCATACAAATTAAAGTAATTATCCGCCGTCACATAATAAAATTAAATGTATTTATTGGTAGATAAACAATAAAGTGTTTTAATTCTTGATTTACGTAAACATAAGGCGCATGTCAATCCGCAGTGCTGGGGTAGCGAGCCGGCTACTACTATATATATATATATATATATATATATATATATATATATATATATATATATATATATATATATATAAGCCAGGTGCCAATCGGCGCTCCCCTCTACCTAGTCCCCCGACTGCTGTAGCGAGACGAGATTCTTGAGTGTAGGTGGGAGAAGCGAGAAAGACGAAGCAGAAGAAGAAGAATAGATAGATAGATATACTGTTTATTCGTCAATAACTACATTTTTACAATTATATGTACATACAGTGCGTCTCATAACTATAGAAACACCAAAAAATTTTACATATAAATCTGTGTATTATACCTTTTCTTAAAAAACCTGTAACTTTCGAAGCAAAAAACCAAGGATAATTTTAAAAATAGCAAATAAAAGGCAATTTTATTCTCTTTAAGACGTTACCAAAATATTGTGTCTACATTAACTTATGAAAAATTCACGGACGGTTTAAACAAAACTTGAATACTAGATAAAAAATTTACATTGATTTAAATGGGTCTAAAAATTTAAAGTGTTTCTATAGTTATGAAACAACGATAACTTCTTTAATGTTGATGCGAAAGAAATATTCTAGTAATGTTTTAAAGAGAATATATTTTCCATTCATTGGCTTTTTGCAAAATTATCCTCGGATTTTTGCTTCCAAAGTTACAGGTTCTTTAAAAAAAGGTATAATATACACATTTAAACGTGAAAATTTATGGTGTTTCTATAGTTATGAGACGCACTGTACATAGTTAAAAAAATTAAAATATCAGTCAATGAATACATTCGTTATCTTACATTTAACATTCATTATTGTGTTTCTTAAATAGAAAATAACATCATTCACTGTAACAGTTCGTCAATTTATAAAATCTAAAATTAATGATCTAGTCATAGTCAAATGGTACATCACTGAATACACGTCGTCAATACATAATAAAATAAATATAATAAAGATAACAAAATACAATATAAAATAAAAAGAATACATACACACACTCTTCCAAAATTGCACGTAGATCTATCACGTAAAAAAATAAAAACACTCATTCATCTGACATTCTTACAATTCACGCTAATAAATACATTCATACTTAACACTTAACACTTAAAATAAATTAAATAAATAAATAAATAAATAAATAAATAAATAAATGCATAAATGCATAAATACATAAATACAGAAATAAATACATAAATACATAAATACAGAAATAAATACATAAATACATAAATAAATACATAAATAAATACATAAATAAATACATAAATACATAAATAAATACAAAATACAAGAATGGTTTCATCTTCATAAAAGTTGGTATGCAGAGGTTTTCCGGGTCGCTAATTACGAATCAAAAGTCAAAATTTCGAAAAATGAATATGGCGGATCTAATATAGTGTACATGTATGTATATTGAATTTTTAAAGATTTAAATAAAAATTTGTGTACAGGGGGTTTTCGGGTCGCTGATTACGAATCAAAAGACAAAATTTTGAAAAAACAAAATGGCGGATCTAATATAGTGGACATGCAAGTATATTAAATTTTCAAAGATTTAAATAAAAATTGGTGTAAATGGGTTTTTCGGGTCGCTGATTATAAATCAAAAGTCAAAACTTAAAAAAAAAATGGTGGACCCAATATGACAGACATGCGTATTCAGTTTTAACATATTAAAAAACATGCTATATAAGGATTTTTGGGATCGCTGATTACGAATCAAAAGTAAAAATTTCAACAACAAAAAAGAGTCAATGAATCTCAATAAACAAAATATTTAATTTCATCAAAAAACAAAAAAATTAGATATTCGTAAAAAATTTCCGTACACCTAATACTCAAGAAATAGTCAATAAAAAATTAATAAAAAAATCATAACCACAAATACCTTGAAAAATAAAAGATTTCATATTTTGGTCAAAGAGTCAGACAAGACTGACAAGAGATAGTGGAAAACTTTTCCATCTTAATTTATTTAATATATGTTTCCAAAATATCACCAAAACTTTTTCGTGTATAACAAAATAAGGAAAATAGCTTATAAAAAGTTCGGGGAAGATAATTTTGTTCTCTTTCAAATGTATTTACACTGATGCGATCATATTATTTCTACATACCAAATTAATTTACCTGATTAATTTTAGAATAACATAAAATAGAAAAATCATTTTAAAACAAAAACGAGTCGGTGAATCTTAAAATTTCTTTTCAATTCTAAATCCTCATTAAGAAATTCAGAAAATGAGCCCCAATTGGCGAAATATGGTTGCTCCGTTCTCGAGATATAAGTGATCAAAAAAAAAAGTTTGAAAGTAACGTAACCTCAAATATCTTGAAAAATAAAAGTCCTCATGATCTAAGAAAATAACTAAGCCAAGAGATAGTGAAAAGCTACCTCTCTAAATTTTCTAAAACAATAAGCCGTTTTACTCCAGTTATCGTTCGACATAGAAAATCGATTTTTTTTACAAAGTGATTTTTTTTACAAAATGATTTTTTTCTGTAAAGCTGTGAGAGAGAGATTAGATTAGATTAGATTAGATATATTTATTTGGGCCGGAGGTATAACCCCATCCGGCACTTTTTAAAAAAATACATAGTGTTTACAATACGTAAAAAGCAAAAAATACAAAAAATACACAATAACGATGAGTGACGCATGTATTCGGAATCAGTGACGTTCGCATTATCATTGTGAAGTATTAAGCGGCTACAAGGCATTTGTTTACAAACTTAAAGCTAACTAATAGATAAATCAACATTAATACTAATATACAACTAAAAATTGTCGGAAACATATAGCGCAAGTGACTGCGCTGGCGGTATTATGCAAAAGATAAACTGTGAATACCAGAAAACTGTAGCCGCCAGTGCAGCCTGAACATTTAGTCGAGAATAATTCCTTCTTCAACGATTCTACGCTCCCATTCCAGTCCATCTCTGCGCTGTAGGATTTGGTGAAGGGAATTTTTAAATCGGGGGATGAGAGTAGGGTGGAATATAGGAGAGGGAAGAGTGTTTATAAGATCCGTAGCCTTAAACAAGAGGGAGCACTTCATAGCCTCGGTTCGGTGGGTAGCGCAGAGAAGGGTACGGGGAGGGAGACGAGCCGAACAGCGTGTAACGACGTCTTTGTTAAGTATTTTAAATTTCGTAGATTAATATGACGGATTTTTTAATGCTAGTATCACAAACTAACAAGAGAGAGAGAGAGAGAGAGAGAGAGAGAGAGAGAGAGAGAGAGAGAGAAAAGCTACAACTATGCACTTACCCACGTTGTCATGTAAAAAATAAATGTTAGGTAGTCAAACAAAATAAATCACAATAACAATTATGAGAATAATATTTTTATATAGCAAAATATTATACACGCTTTACATTTTTTTTTAAACTTAAAATTTATTTAAAAACACTTTACATTGAAGCTGTTAAAAATTTATATTTTAAAAAACCACTGTTTTTACGACACTTTTTTTTAATATCAGCACTTTCACGAGTTCTTCTTCTGCAACAGCCCTCTGTGGCGATTGAGGCGCATGAGCGCGCGCTGGAATTCAGTTATACTATTCCCTGGTGAATCCGTCAGTCATACTCTTCATTCTTTTCAGTTAAAGCTATGTCTTTAACATCAATCTTCCGCGCCAATGCTATTAAAAATTTGAATGGCGCTTTTGTTGTATAGTCTCTTTGATTGTATGTGTATTGAAATCTTACTGCATCCCCAATCGAACGATCTGCATTAGAAATGCTGTTTAAGTATCTGTTGAGTATTCTGTTGTGCCTCATCTTTATGTTTTCGATTGTTCGAAAATATACACAGTCCCATCTGTTTGGGACCATGTCGTTAACAAAATAGCGCGTACTATATACGCATCCGTTATGTAAACATCCGTAATTGATAGTTCGATATTTCATATCGCGGGGTGAGTGATGTGGACACTCGCGCTGTTCACGCACATCCACAAGATAACTCGCTCGTATGTTCAAGTATCAAGTATCTCAGCATACTTTTTCTTTCTTCTTGATGCACAGCGTTGATGTTGTGAATAATCTGGATCCATGAGAATGCTTCTAGTGTACCTTATAAATGTAGATCAGCCAGTATACACTCTCGTTAACGCAGCGAGACATTTTTCTTTTTTAAAGAAAGCGTCCGAACTACAGAGCGACCAAACAAAAACTGAAGCGATTGCTTCGTCAACGTGTCCTCCAGCCCTACTAAATTCCTCTACATCTCACATTTATGAGTTTTCTTGAAAGAGTAGTTAAAATAGTACACCGTGAATGAATGCTCTCGTAGTACGTACTCGAACAGAGAAAAACACGCACAGAGAAAAACATGCACACCTTGACTGTGTGTGTGTATGTATTATTAATTTTATAAAGGTATATGTAAACGTGGTAAAAAATATGTGGTGGAAATTAAAAGGTTATAGTTGGGGTAAAATGAATTGTTTTTTGTTTTTCAATTTTAGCTTTTCTTTTTTTATTTTTATAGTGTGCTAGTGTTTTTTAAAATTATTTTATATACAAAACATAATTTCGGATAAATTTATTGCAATTAAAGGTAGACAATAAGCAAATCATTCCGTTAATACAATATTCAGTGAGTGGAGATTAAAAATTACAGTTTCCATACTCGCTTTCACTCTATTTCAACTTCGGCTTTGCGAAAGCATAATATTGCGCGAAAGCATTAAAGTCTTTTTAGAATATTTTTAGCATTCATCTCATCTCTTTTATTAAATAACTTTTCAAAAAATCTAAAATGTATTCAACAGCACGATTAATAAAAGTGGCACTCTCTTCTACATGTTTAAGTCTGGCACTAATACACTCACGCATCTGCGACAGTCCCTCGAGTTTAGCTAGCTGCATGACGATGCTTGGCGGATTATCGTGCTCTTCTTTTTGCCGGGTGGTTCGAATGTAGTAGTTGCTTCCATATCCTCATATAGCTGCGCCTTGTGCGGCTGACCTATGTTGTTGAGCTTTGTAGACGAGCCGTCAGCGAGTGGTCTCTCATCGAGAGCTATTGCTCTCGAGCCGTAAGACATCGTAAAATTGAGGTCATGATTGGGGAAGAAAATCTTGCATGGCTTTCCGAAACCTTGATAGAATGTATATGAGTTTTTTAAGTACGCACTCATAGCTTCCATTTGATCGATGAAAAACTCCCAGTTGCTAGTATCCAGCGTCACGTACCGCGAGCCTGCTCCGCCAAGCTTTACGACAGGTCTATATAACCTACCGTGATTTTCAAGGCCTATAATTACGCGCTTAGAGTGAGATCTATTGAATGTCTAAGTATTTGACAGCAGCAAATTAGAAAGCGTCTTCGATGCACCTTTGCAGGTGGGTGGAGCGTTCTCGTTGTTAGCCATTTTTTGTTTAAATTGATGTACATTTTTTCGCAACTACTGTACACGAGCAGAGTGTCTGCTGGCAGGCGACTCTACTCGGTGTTCGAAGCACCATTCGTTATATCCTGCTGTCCCTACCATCGCTAGTGGGAAGATTGGGTGAAAAAACGGTTGTTAATTATCGAACAGCCAATCGCGAGTATGAGTTTGCCACCCAAAGAGGGAGCAATTCCGTTGCAAGTTTTTTCTCGATAAAATAATAAAGCAGAAAGTTTAAATAATTTTTCTCCGTATAATAAAATTTATTGTGACAACGGTCAACTGTATTCTGCGAAATACACACATACAAATTTTTATCGTGAAGAAGTGACGGCTACTATTTTGGAAATAAAATCCTCAAATATTTAAATAATTGTTTAGTCAAAGGACACACATGTCTTGAAAAATTATAATTGAATATAATTTTAATATTTTTTGTTTTTTATAAGAGAAAAGTACAGCTGTGAAACAAAACAGATAAAAAAGTATCGGTAAAAAATGACGGCTAATCTATTTGAAATAAAAGTACACGTCTTAAAATATTAAAAAGTATAATAAAAATTAAAAAGTTTAAATTATTATATTTTTGTAGAACATAAATTATTTAAGAAACAATAACTACATATTTATATTCATATATGGGTACATTTTTAAATCAGGAAACAAGCGGAACGACGAGGGCAAAAATAAAAGTATTATACACAAAATTAAAATATCATGTGATGAAATTTATTACAATATTCTTTAGAAATAAATCAAGAGTGTACATATGTTTTTTATAGTACTAAGTGTACAAAAGTATACAAATTTGTCATGACATGCATTCCATTTTCGAAGTACATGATTGAATACACGCAGCTCCAACAGAGTTCTCGCACGGAAACACATTAACTTGCCGAAGAACGTACCTCTTACTTTTTAATTTTTGGACAATATATTTATAAAACTTTGCAACTAATGCATCGTTGCCACGCGTAATTCGTGAAAAGATGTTACAAAACGAGCATAGAGAAATACTATTACACAAACTATATAGAAATATAATACAATATTCTCCGCACACTTGCGAATCAACAGTTTGTAATTTTTTCTTATTCCATTGATATCGCACGCAGTTACTTCGGAGTCGATTGAGATGATGCTGTGAGAAAGGTGCGACACCGTAGCTGTCAAAGTAGTTTCCGTAGCCATTTTTGTTGATGTAAATAGCAATCCAGTGCGAGCCAGGCTTATCCGACGTATCGATGATACAATAGCAGCAGGGAGACTTAAAAATTTGGACACGAGATCTGCTGTATAAAAGCCGATTGAGTTGGCATTTAGCCCTCTAATGGCACTCATTATTTGGCTCGTGTTCAGTTTAAACAGTTGAGTCTACAGTTGCACTCACCATCCGTGTCGTCCGTTTCGTGAATGATGTATAGCTTTTTGACATTCGGTACTTCGTCGTCGTCGTCGTCGTCATCGGCCACTTCGTCGTAATAGGCCTCCTCGCTTTGCAGCTGATTGTCTTCTTCTATCGCTCAGTCCTGTTTTCCCTCTTCCGCGAATCGTAGGTGTTTCACTCTCTGCTGTCGATGGTATTCTAGCAGTACACCGCAGAAGACCTCGCTATGTATAAAGGGTAGGCTGAGCGTATCTTTTGAAAGAAGCGTGTAAAACCACTTTCTGATCTGACAAGCTCTGTGCATTGCGCAAAAATCTTTTTTATTCTCAAATTTTGGCGTGCTGTGTGTTATGCACATCAACAATGCTGGAATGGCCTGCTCGAGATGTTGAAAACTCGGTGCGTCGTAATACTCGACATTTATAATGCGGCGTGCCATCACTGATTCCAGATACATGGCTTTTTTACTCCCTCGTACATATATTTTGCGTGCATCCCTCGCTATGTTGTATAAATGACGTCGTAATTGGCAAAGAGAAACTTTGCCTTTAAACCATCTGTAGGCCGTGCACATCGAGCGAACAATAATTGTTAGTTTGATGCACGTCCGCAGGTAAATCGTTAAAATTGCATGGTGCACGCACTATCCGGTATCCGATGACGCGATTTTGTAGTGATAGCGCCGCAAAACCCTGTATGTCGATACCGTAATCCATTTTGAGCTTTTGAGAGATGTGTGCATTAGCTACGACTACTATGCGAGAAACTGATCTCCGTCGTCGTCGAAGTCGTTAAAATCTCATGCATTGAAATCAGTTATGATTTGCCTATTCAAATCAATCTCCAAAACATTATTGTACTCAGCATAAACAATACAATTTATGGTGCACGCGAGCGCCTGCTCAAAGCCCACCTCTATGCGCATACTGTCCGAGTGCACAAGATTCCAGTGCGTGGCACAGTATGCTGATAAATTTGGCGTGAGATCAAAACCAGTAAGGAAATTACCTCTTAAATAATTATAACGATTAATTCCGATTCCCTCGTTGAGAAAATCTATGCATGTACTGGTAAAAAGTCTTTGAAAGGCATCTATGTATAGTTGAGAGTGTCCTGTAAATCATGGCTGCAGAGGTTTATTCGGAATTTGTACACTGCCGACATACAGAGAGAGATAATTAATTGAAAAAGTTAATTGAAATTGAAATTGATTAAATCTCCGATTTCCGTTAAATTCTGTATTGTCGACAAAGTCAATGATCATTCTTTTCGGTAACTGCCCGAGTATAACGTTTTTAATTGCATCGCTGAGAATTCCCGCGTGACGTGTGAATGATTTCACCTCTACACGTGTGATTGGATATTTGGCTATAGTTTTTGCTAATGCGTTGACATGACCGAGTAAAACACCCGGGCTGATTGTAACTCTGCGAATGATGAGCGTTGTTTCTTTTGTATGCACTTTGAATTTACTGTCATCTAAAACATCCATTAAGCAAAACGCTCCTTGCTTCTTACTAAGCAAATTCTCATTTCTACACCGTTAATTAACATTTTATCTTGATACAGCAGGTCGAGATGCAAGAATGATTGCATGTCACACACGCGGCCATCGCGCGTACAATACTGACGATTCTGAGCACGGGGCTGTAGCATTCGGTGAAAGTGTGTTCTGTATCCTCGTACCATAAACTAGACGTCAAATGCGACTCTTTAGCTGAGGAAGAATAGTTGAGTAGTGAATCTATGTAGGCTCTGTCGGGGTACGCGTTATTTGATGGTGAAACGAGTTTTTGATTGAAAAATACTTCAATCTGATTATACATGACCTGCAAAAAATTATTACCTGGCGCTACTTTAGCATTTTCAGTGTCCGTATCAACGGGTATGGTTTTTGCTTGAATGTAAACCATAGTGTGCGCTTGATCTATATAATGTTCGCTCGCGCTTGGTACTACAAATTCCAAGGGTGCATCCTGCGCCTCGCTGAGTGGCGACACAGGCTTGTTTATCAAGTAAGCACTGCTTTCTATCGCTGTCTGAGTTGCCGGAAGAGTAAAGAGATCTAGTTCGCTCTTCATACATTCCGTCGAATGAGTGTATAAAAAAGCCATTTTTGCGAACGGGATGAAAATTACTTTGGTCCAAAAATATCCGTTATATTTCTAAAAGTAGTAGTAGGCGGCTTCTTTCTGTTTGCGACGACGTCAAAAACATTAATACCCGCGCGTACAGCTTCTTTACCTACTGCTCGTGCACCGGAGGCGACGTATGGAAGAATTCTGCGAAATAATCCGCCTAACCACACTCCTACACCACTCCCGCGCTGTTACGTTGAGCCTGCAAAAATGTTTCGACACCGCCGCCTATTTGATCGTTGTAATAACGTATGTAGTGACTCATGCTTACACATTTTTTTGTAACGATTACGCCTAAAGTGAAGTGTAACCGTCAACGCCCCGTACTCAAATGGTATGCGTTGACCGTGCTGATCTCTTATATCGATAACAATAGAGCAGAAGCAATGTGCCAAAAGCGGAATGTAGTGTATACGTGCAAATTGTCTCACAACGTTCGCTCCGAATTGATATTTTGAGCTGTCCAACGATACGATACGTAAAAGCGATGCTTGAGTATCTCCGACTGTATACGGCTCGCATATGTATGTATAAACATACAGCAGGTTGGGTATAACACGAGAGAGCGAAACCGTCCTGTTGCCCAGCGCAATGATGCTACCCAAGTTTGAGGTGATAAAAGTTCCCTGCCCCTCTTGAGCCCAGCATCCTCAAAACCGAATACACGCCTTATTTTCTCGTTAAACTGAGCGTAATGCGTCTGATAACATGCACATTCTCGCTGCAGAGAGTAATAGCCTTTTTGCAAATTTACCGATACGAGCATTAAATGATTGTGAATCCGATTCGATTTGTTTATTTTTGCGGTTAATTGGTCAATATTTTCGTAAATACCGTGTGCAAAAAATACATTTCTCCGCGCTCTTTATTATCCAATTAAAAATTGTAAAATGCCACAAACCCGTTGAAATGCGCAATCCTACATGGTACGTGAATTTCTGCGAGGCCAACGCTCCAATCACCTGTTAGTTTTATTTCGCGCGACAAATGAATAGGAAAACATCTGGTTGCATTATCGTTGTAGAACATTAGGCTGCTATTTGACGGTAAAACGAGATAGAATTCGTCGGTGTTCTCCATTTTCTTAAATACTTTCGACATCGGACGCTTTTATCCAAGAATTGAATTTATCCGGATAGCCTAACCACTTTACGAGAACTTGCTTATTCAATCCACGCCCCTTTGTACGAATGAAACGTTCGACCTTGAGAACCTCATCAACTGTCATGCGGCTTTTACCAACGCTTGCCAGCTCCTTTATATAGAAAAATCCGTCAATTATCTCGCCGTTCAAGTCTTCTACGATAAATGTATACAAATTTTGACGTTTTGATACGTGTTTTATCTTAAATATTTCTTCAATGAAATTTTTTTCATAACCTTTTTCAAAGGTATTTTTATTGCGACTGATGCGTACATAATCACCGGGCGCGTATTTAGCTGTAATTGCTTTCGACCTCCCACTCGCTTGAGAATTTTGGCAAACGCCGCTGCCACGTTATGGGCAGTTTTTATCGCGCAGTGCTTCAACCCACGAAAATTTACTGAGTACGTCGACAACTAACAGGAGGTAACAGTGGCCGTCGTTATATTCTTTCATAGTTAATTGTATCAAATCGCATTTCCATAAATCGTCGATATTTGTAATGTTATAGCGCAATCTAGGAAATTTTCGATGTACGAGCCTATGAAGAGAGTAAACGCCTTGATTACTCAACCATTCATAAATAATCTTTTTCTCTTGTTCGTTAATCAGAGATTTACCGTTTTTGTTGATACGTATGAGATTTCGCACACCCGTGTATCCAGCCTCGTGCATGAGATCGTAATATTGCTTTTCATAATTAATTTTATATGTCCAAACTAAGTCGCTTTCTTTTTGCAGCGGTCCTCGTCAACGCGGCTGATACGATCAGCTCTCTGTATAAATCTGTTTTAATTAAGCGACGATTAGCAGTATTTACAGGTGTTAATCTTTGTGCGATTTTTAAAACTTCTATATCTCTTATTAAATTGCTCGGAATATCCGATGATTCGATGAATTTTGCGAATTCAGCATGCCCGATGGGTGCCTCATCTTCGCCCTGTCTTGCCTCGCCTTCCGTTTTTGTATTCTTTTGTTTCTTTTTAACAGCAGGTTCTACCTTCGATCTTTCTCCTATCTATCGTAACCACTCCAGCATTATCTCACTATATTCGTTCTGGTACTGAAGATTTCCAGTGTCAAAGTAAAAGTTTTGCTTTTCGCTCGTAAATTTTAGGCACGCTTTCTAATATATCATCTTCGGTGAACGGGAAAAATGCGGCGTCGATCTCATCTAGCTCGCGCTTTGAATTACGGTCGCTGATACGTTCGTTCTCTTTAAAAAATAAATATCTCTTTAAAACTTTCAATTAATCATACATTTTTCGCGTTCATTCAATTTTTTTTTCGAATATAGGAGATCGTGCATTTTAGAGTCCACCCCAGATAAATTATCACCACAGGTCTGCATGGAATTTTCGTTCGTACAAGTAGAGGTCGACTGAGTAGGCGGCGACAACGGCTGCGGCGGCTCGTGCACTTGCAGCTCTCTTCGGGCACTAGAATCATCTTGTGCACTCGATCCATTCTCCCTCTTCCACAACCACTAATCACTGTGAATTACCAGCGAATAATTTTGAAGTAAGCGTACCAACTATAAGTGCTAGTAACATAGGTAAAAATCCACCACCGCTTCGCAGTAAAATTCGTTTCTGTTGTTGCCAACCTACTGGACCACCGCGGGGTTCGTTCTTTTTTTATTATGTACTAATTTATGCAGAACGTGTCTATGTCTACTCAAACGCCTTTTTTGGGCCTCATTAGTAATATTACATTTCGTAAACTACATGTCCTGTAGATTATGGGAAAATATATGGATTAGTTGAATAATGTTTTTAACAATTTTTTTACACTATGAATTATATTAAATTGCAATTCAAGAACTAATAACTCTTCCGTGTTTTTTAATTTTCCCTGGATGTAGAGAAGGAAAACTGTAAAATTAAAGTGGATAAAATAAAAATTACTAATAAATGATGAAAATTTACGTTTACTGGGATCAAAAATACGCAGGTCACAATAACTTTTGATTAACACCGTAGTCTATAACATTGTTTATAACATTGTCGATTATTCTTAAAATCACTTGTATCAATGTAAATACTGAATAAATGATTGTGCATTATATCTCTTTGAGAAGGCATTGTGCTAAAGCAGTTAGCAGCGGCTTCTTGTCACGAAAATGTTGAAAAACATTAAATTTTGGATAAAAAAGAAAATATTAAAAAAATATCAAAACAGCTTAAAAAAGTCATTGTCTTGTGAAACTTTCTTTATTGCCAAGAAAAAAAGGATAAGCATTAGTATAAAAAAAATCGGTATTTTGACCAAAAACCTGTATCTTCTTCCCTAAAGGTAGTACTCTCGGTTATAGAATTACCGTTCAGATTTTGATAAAACTCAACATACTGGTACATATTAGTCTAAATATAACTTAGATACATTTTTGTGAAGCTAGAGTACGTGAGAGAAAAGTTATTAGCATTTTCACTATCACGTGTTTAACACGGAGTGTTATGGGAAATAACAAAAAATTACATATATTACGGCAGTGACCATTCAGTTTTTGTAGAAAATGTTTGTAGTAAGAGAAAATTGTTTGACGAACATTTATCACTTTCGAAACACTATGATTAGGTACGTATAAGTTTAAAAACAAATTAATTCAATAGAAAAAGAAGTGCATTAAACCTGGAGAACAGAGTCAAATTACCATCTGTATTATATTTTTTTAAATAAATAGGATGAATGCATTTGTCGTATTTCAATGTATAGTCGTAATTTGGTGTTAGTTTATTTATGCGATAATTTAAACAGAGTACACGTCATTAACAAATAAGAAATTAAATGTTAAATTAAATTGTACACATTTTGACTAGTTCAGTACCGAGAGTATTAAGGGAACGAGCTTGAGAAACTCGAAAAATCGTACATTATGTAACAAGGGAATAATGTCAAAGATTATTCCCGTGTTGCATATAGAACTTTATTCACGACTTAACTGTGGCCACTTTATTGGCTTAAGGGGGCACACCACTTTTGAACCCAAAAACAAAACTTATTTGTATGAGTCCATACAAACTCTTCCTCTAAAAAGCAATCATACTGAAATTTATTTTCTATAAATACTTGCTAATAGGGGAAAACGGTACAATGTGGCGCAGCGCACAATGTGGCGGATCTCCATTTTAACTACTTTGCTTTATTTTAAACAATTCAAAGTGACTGTATTTAGTTTTCTAATGTACTTAATATATCCTGAAAAGTTTTTATATCACATTATAAATTTTTTACTCTAATAATGGTGAAAGTATTTTTGCGGCTTCTTACCTATAAAACTTATGTTTGATAAAGTTGCTCATAATTAAATATTTGTCACCCAGAAAAAAAGTAAAAAATTATTTATGTATATCTTGAACTTAATTATTAATGATTTCTACCTTAAACTTGAAAAAAAAAGTTTACCTTTATATCATATAAGATTATAATAACAGATAACCTGCTTGTGGGCAATGCGACGCATCATAATTAATCACATTTTAAATGACTATTTATTTCGAAAGCAAAAAACTGCTACCAATTCATTGACACTTAGCTTCTTAAAATTTAATTAATTATTCCCATACGAAATTATTAGATCTAATGTACTGATATTAACCGCTCATATTTATTAATAACAAAATTATTATAAAAATATATCATATCAATAAAATTTAAAATGCCAACCTACTATTATTTCCCTATGTAATAAAATATCAACGATAGATAATAATCCTTATCAGCGATGCTTAAGGAGAATTCTCCCGTTATATGCTATAGATATACAAGACATTCAAATCTATTATACATATACTTTACTATAAGCATAAACCAGACTGTTTTTAACATCACTGATCCTGATCACAGCGATATTTTTTATCCGTACGTAATTTATTAAAATTATTTAAATATTTAAATTAAATTACATTATGTAAGCAGATGTTAGTACGTCGATTTACTGAATATTCTTTTCGATATTTTTAATCATCTCAAATTTTTCAACGATTTTCCATCATACATTTCCGAGAAATAACCGTTTAAATTAAAAATGACATTTTCGTGCATAAAAAAAGGAGAGAAAGCGCTTATCCAAATTTTCGGGTTGTAAAAGATCTGTATTTTTATGCTTTTTTAAATGCATTCACACTGAATTGATCATAGTATTTCTAACATACCAAAAAACCAAAAAAACTATAATTCAAAAATCGAAAAATCGCCAGAACAACAAAATACCAGCAAAAGAATACAAACATTCTTAGAAAAAAGAAGTGTATTTTTATTGCACATTACCCAAAATATGTTTCTATCGCGTTTTTTTTTCGAAATTTGAGGAAGCAGATATTATAAGCTTATGTTTATAAATTAAATTGTCGATTTCAGAATATCGTAAAATATATAAATCGTTATAAAACTAAAATGACTCTATGAATCTTGAAACTTCTTTTAAATTTCAAATTTTCATTAAAGGACGAAGGAAATGAGCATTGTTTGGTACAAAATATGAGCGAGTCGTTCTCAAGATATACATGATCAAAAAAAAAAAAATAAAGCTACCTTTTTGGAAAGTTTCACTTTAATGAAATAACAGTTTATGGCAGATTTTTATAGAAGCATAGGCTGTTTTCAATACGTAACAAAATTAGTTAAAATTATTTATCGCGGACAGATAACAGCCCTGTATCTATTATCGTGTACGTATTATTGTGGTATGTAATTTAATCACAAATAAGATGAAGATTTAATTATGTATTCCATTTGCAAATTTATTTATGTCGATCAAGTTTCTTAATGTTTATTAATATTATCAATGATAACAACGTATTTTTATTGTTAAGTATTAAATATTAAGTATGAAAAATAGTAATATTATCACAGTTATTCTAGTATTTTAATATAGTCACAAGTTAGCAACTTTAAACATAAATTGAAACTTTGAGTACACATTTTGTGCACTAATTATTCGGAAAATATATGGTACTCATTTTTTTTATTTGCACACTTCCATTTAACACGATCACTCCTTGTTGTTGACTCTAACACGCTAAATCTTCTACTACCTTCTTTGTCTAATCTCATCAACTGCTTTTATTAAATTTGCTTTTCCATAGGTAGATTTTGTTGTAACTTTCTCTACACAATTTCTACACTACGATTGGGATATTTCTGTTTTGAAAATCACCTTGTAAATAAACATTTGGAAGGAATTTGAAAAGAGATGGAGGTTAGGAATGAGGTTATGTCTCCACCTCGCTGGCAGTCGCCACGATAATACGACAACTGCTCGACGAATATGAGTAATAAAAAAGTGCTTCCATATCCAATTTAAATAAATCTTCTAATTCAAGAAGCATTGTATTTCAAATAAATATTACAAATATCTAATTACCAGAAAGATATTTTTATGTTTTCAATTCAATAGAATATGTCTTTATCTAATTATACCAATTTTTGTATGCCCCATATATGGTTCATTACAGCTTCGACATAGCGACCTTCGTAAATGTTATACTTGGAGCTACTTCATGTGTAAAAAGTGAGGTTAGAATAACAAAAAATTTTAATTCGGATAGATATGCTTTAGGAAACATAAAGATTTATCATTAAAAGAGATACACTGGTCTTAAAATTAAGTACACTTTATAATTTTAAAAATTTTGTCGAATTAATTTGAAGGTGTTGTAAAATAAATACAACTGTAACTTCCAATGTATGTAGTCTCACCGGTGGTCATGACATCATTTGATTAAAATTATAATTATAATAAACGAATCGATGAATCTTTAAATTTCTTTTTATTTTCGAATCTTCATCAAAAAACGAAAAACGAGATATGAGCGATCGAAAAAACATTTTCAACAAATACATAACTTCAAATATCTCGGAATATAAAAGTCGTTATAACAAAACAAGGATAACAAATGATTCATAATTTCGGGTCGGAGAAGATAGGTAATTTAATGTTCTTTAAAATGCATTACTACTCAATCGATGATATTATTTCTAAGGAATCAAAAAACCCGAAAAGGTAAAACTCAAAAATCACAAAACCGTTAAAAAACAAAAACTTATCGAAAACAAAAAAAAATATTTATTGAGCTACCGTCCTTAAAAAATACAAAAAAGATGAGCCCGGAAAGATTAATTTTCACCGTATATATTCAGAGTAATTCTACTACACATTCATGCGTACACACACATACACACGCACGCACGCACGCACGCACGCACGCACGCACGCACGCACGCACGCACGCACGCACACACACACACACACACACACAATTATTGATAATAATTTGTAGCATGACAAATATAATTAAATGCAGCACAAGCTATTGTAGTTTATGTAAGAATTATAGTTTAATACTTAATTATATAAAATATCAAATTAATTAAAGTGAAAGTTACAAGTAATGTATACCAGACCTACGTAATTTAATATTAACCCTCAAACGCAACAGTGTGTTACACATACCTAGAACTCCTGCAAAATGCATGGCATCTGCGGCCTGATGTTTGAGGGATAACTACTTTTTTATATAAAGATGTTAAGTGCCCCACGCTATTATTTTTAGTAATAGCGTGAATTTTGGATAATTAAAAAAAATTATTTCTTAATTTTTAGTAAAAAATAAAAGCTTGTTTTATTTATATTTTATTTTATCCTTTTCAGTCTTTTGTAATTATTATTATTGTCATTATTATTATTATTTTAAATTATTACTAGTTTATCATTAGCTTATGATCTAATATTACATTAGTTTGTGTGTTGTAGAAATTACACACACACACACACGCATGCACGCACGCACGCACGCACGCACGCACGCATGCACGCACGCACGCACGCACACACACACGCGCGCACTCATGCGCACACACATTTATACACTCAACACACAAACATAAATACGCACGCATGCACGCATGCATGTACACACGCTCACACTTTGATTTGATATATACCAGTATATACCATGGTAGCATCCCCCGTCACGACTTCGCCCATGCTAAGAGTTCGTGGAACTCAAAATTTAGAGATGTCTATTATTTAATAATGGTGCATGTGTGTAAATCGATGCAGTAGCTTTAGTGATTAGAAATCAAATGTACAACTTACAAATCTTCAAAGATATTTAAGATTTTGCGAAAATGAATTTTACGCTTTTTCACCCTCGTAGGGGATGATTAGGGTAAAATCCAAAAATTGATGTTTAGGTTTTTACATTGGCAACCTTTGTGAATAAAAATCAAATGTATAATGCATGAAACTTCAAAAATATTTAAGATTTTGTGAAAATGCATTTTCTCCTATTTCACCCCTCTAAGAGATGTTTAGGGTAAAATCCAGAAATTGATTTTTAGGTATTTGCATAGGTAACCTATGTGAACGAAAACCAACTATGTATCTCCTAAAACTTCAAATAAAGTAATTGCGTAGAAACCGTTTATCCACTTTTCACCCTCATGGGTGTTTATTGGGGTAAAATTGCTCCTTATTTCTCCCCTACATCATAAAAAGTATATACCACCCAAATTTCAAGTTTCCAGGTCTAGCGGTTTAGCCTGGGCATTGATGAGTCACTGAGTGAGATCGGACATCTTGTTGCTTCTTTAAAGAGGAAGCTTGCGATAGTGAAAAAAAAGTTTTTTTAGAAATATGTTAGAAACATGTTTTGAGACATAAGGACTCAAAATACAATATTTTTAGAAAATGTCCGTATGGATGTGTGTGTGTGTGCATGTGCATGCGTGTGTGTATGTGTGTATCTACATCCATATCTCGAGTAATCCACTGTAAAATTTAATGTTTCAGGGATCTTTTTTTTTTTTTATAAACAAAGGGGGCACAATAATAATTTTTTTAATGTAGGGAAAAGAACAATAAAAATCCATCATTTCTGGCTTTATCCCTCGGTGGTGTATTTAAGATAATGAGTGAAGATATCGATCTTCCTGAGGCAGGTCGTTGGTGAAAGAAAAAATTAATTGAAAATTCTTTCCTTTTACGTTTTGATGAACAATCTCGTCCTCGTCAGAATATATAATGTTTATTAAATATAAAAAATACAGTAGTTGTTACAACATAATATTAAACTTATATAATCCGGAAACTTACAGATAATAGAGTGGCGCTTACAAGAGAATCATGTGCAAAAGCAGGATAACCTCCTCCACCGCGTTGCGCGCGGGAGGAGGAATCGACACGAGCTATAGTTTTTGTCTGCTTGCGATTCGATTTATGATTTTTATCGGGCGCTCGCGGTACTTTATATACTCTCGTTTCGACAAGTTCGTTGCGTTTGTTTATATTTCTTTCTCGGTTTATTCGCTGTGTTTACCGGCTAGTCTGGCGACAGAGGGTCTGTTATTGTTTACGTTTTTATTTATACTGTAAGTGAGTATAGACTTTGTTGAGGTTATGTGTTTTCTTTTTTATTTATTGCATTTTTCTGTAGTTGTATATGAATCATTTCAGAATTGTTTCGACATTGTTCGTCGAAACGTAAAAGGAAAGAATTTTTAATTATTTTTTCCTTTCTCCAACGACCTGCCTCGTAACGATCGATATCTTCACTCATTACATTAAATAATTTTTTTAGTTTTTCGGATTTGATTTTGTTTTTAGCGGCTTTTCGATTTTTGTCTTCTAGTTTTTCCGGTTCTTTTTGGTACGTTAGGCATAATATCATCGGTACAGTGAAAATGCATTTGAAACAACATAAAAATACCTATCCTGTATCACCAGAAATTTTGGATAAGGTGTTACCTTTCTTTTGTTATACACAGAAACGTTATTGTTTGTTTGAATAGTGATTTCTCTGAAATAAGTAATGAAAAATTATTGAAAAAAATTTAGGTAATTAGAACAATGGAGAAGACCATTTTGTAGAAAAAAATCGATTATCTATGGCAAACGATAACTTGAGTAAACCGTCATTATTCCTTCTGAAAATTTCCGAAAATGTAGTTTTATACTATCTCTTGACTAAGTTCTTTGCCTAGATCATGAGGAATTTTATTTTTTAAGATATTCAAGATTATATATTTTTTTTAAATTTTGATTGCTTATTTCTTAGGTATCACACGGTAAGTTTTAACCAATGAACGCTTACTTCTTTCGTCTTTTAATCAAGAATTTCATCAAAAAGAATTTTCAAGATTCATCGAATCGTTTTTGTTTTATAACTTTTTTTCACTTTCTATGATATTTTATTTTTCAAATAATTTTGATCGCGGATATCTTGCAAATTACGCAATAGTTTTTGACCAATCACATTTAATTTTTTTTATGTTTTTCAACAGAAATTTAAAATACTGTATTTAAATGTATACGGTATTTTTTGGCCCTTCAAGACTTTTTTTTATTTTTTGATGAAGTTTGAAATAAAAAGAAAATTAAGAATCATCCATTCGCTTTTGATTTATACCGTCTTGCATTTTTATGGTATTTTTGTAATTCATGAATAAATCCGTGGTTTATAAACTCCAATAAAGTTACAAGAATACTAAAAAAATTTATTTGTAAAAGTTATAACGGGGTTTTAATCATTACCCGTCACACACCCCTCCCCCAGACGCTGCTAGCCGAAGGTGTGCCAGCTCGACATCTACAGCTCTCTCTCAATAAATAAAAGAAGAATGTGATAAATCAAAATTCAAGAAGAAAATAATAGCGTAAAAAAAATTTAGACCAGTGATTATTTTACTTTGAAAGAAGGGTAGTATAAATAAAAGTACAAAAAGCACATCTTTTCCGCCTTGCGATATTCGCTGTATTCGCGCTATTGCGCTCTCGCATTTCTAATTTTTGGTCTTCACCGTTTTAGACCGCGTGCATCGAGGGGATACGTCACATAAAGGCGCAGGTGGTTTTGTGGACCCCTTTGGTCTCCCTCGACCTCTTTTAGGTATGATTTTCGCGATATCCGCAGATCCCTCGCTGTCCTTCGAAGCATCTTCTACTGCCTCGTATTCGGAGTCGGAATGCATGATGTCGTCGTCGAAGTATAAGTCTCAAATCTTACACGAAGATTTGTTCCCCCTTGTTTCCATTTTTGTCCGTCAGTTGGTAGGTGTTATTTCCTTGTTTCTCGGAAATGACGTATGGCCCAGTATATCTAGGGGCCTATTTAGCAGTAATTCCTTGTGGCGCAAATGAAAGAATGCGATTACGCCACAATACGTTCTCGCCAACGGCACATTGCACGTCTCGTCGCTTGCTATTATAATATTTAACTTGGCGTTCTTGCGCTTTGCTGAATTTTCTGCGGCTAAATCTCGCACTTCACGCAGTTTATTCATGCGCTCATTCGAATTTTTTAACGCAGCTGTCTCTGGTTCATGTGCTGCAGCGAGTTCTTCTTGCCGTCGTAGCGTACTTGGAGGCACAGGGTTGCGTCCGAAATGTAGAAAAGCTGGTGACAATTCCGTCGATTCTTGCACGGCCGCATTATAGGCAAACACTAGTTCGGGAATGTGTAAATCCCAAGTACTATGGTTTGTCTCAATATACGACGTGATCATGATCATGATCATCACTTAAAAGTGCGATTTACTCGCTCCACGGGATTTGCTTGCGCATGATGCGGTGGTATTGTCGTGTGGACCACTCCCACTTGTTCTTCGAGGAATGGATCCACTATCTTGTTCTTAAATTCCGTTCCATTATCAGAGTGGAACGTCTCCGGCACTCTGCAGCGTAGGAATATCTTCTCTCAGTTCCCTTTTAATCGTTTTCGCATTTACCTTGCGAATGGGGATGCACTCCACCCAGCGCGTGAGAAGGTCCATGAATACTAGCAGCTATTCATGATCGCGCGGTGTACGAGAGTTGGAGCCCATATTATCTCCAACAACTACCTTCCACGGCCTCGTTTCAATACGCCGGACCATAAGTCCAGCGGGTGCGAATTGGACAGATTTGCATTGCTTACATACTGCGCAGCGACGCACGTAATTTGCTATGTCCTTATAAATTGACGGCCAATAATACAGCAATGCGATACGCTCATATGTTTTTGCACGTCCCAAATGTCCAGCTGTCGGCTCGTTATGCCCTTCATGTAGGACTTGCATTCGCTTTTCTTTTGGTAGGACTAACTTCCAAGCATCCTGGTCCTCTAAAAGATCTTCGATTGAAGGATCTGATCGATAGTAATACAGTCTGTTGCCAACTATTTTCCAATATGGATGACTCGTGGGATTGGTGCGAACTTTCGCTTTCATCACCAGATACCACGCATCACTAGTATCCTCGTCTGGGCAACTGACTGTCGAAACTGGTACCTTCATTTCATTCTCGTACATGCGAGATAATGCGTCTAGTACCCAGTTTTCATTGCCTTTCCTATACTCAACCTCGAAGTCATAGGCAAGTATTTCTAGAGCCCACCGTGCCAAGCGTCCTGTGGGGTTCTGAATTCCTTGTAACCATTTCAGACTGATATGGCCTGTAATAACCTTGAAATGGTAACCTTTCACATAAGATCGGAACTTTCTTATGGCCCACAGCACTGCGAGACACTCTCGTTCGGTTGGTGAGTTAGTTCTTTTCAGCTAATGTCAACGTGCGGCTAGCAAAGCACAAAACGTGTTCAACCCCATGAATACACCATATAGGAGAGAACAGAATTCGAAGAGGCCAAGGCCTGGCAAAGTAAATGCAGTCAAGTGTCGTTATTTTTCGTCTAACGGCACCTGATGATATGCACTGCTTAGGTCAATAGTGGAAATATAGCGTGCTTTCTGCAGCTTTCGCAAGATAGAATTAATGTAAGGAAGCGCATACGCAGATACTTTAGTCACTCCGTTCAACTTCCTGTAGTCGACGCAAAAGCGACAAGAGCCGTTTGACTTACGAACCATTACCACTGGGCTCGATCATTCGCTATGGGATCTACGAATGATCCCTGCTTCCAGCATTTGATGCACTTGTGCATGCATTTCTTCTTCAAGTTTCTTGGAGACTGGAAAGTGCCTTTAGGTCTCACTAATCTTGTCACATACTCTCTCTCTCTCTCTCTCTCTCTATCAAATATAACACGTATACTAATTATATCAGCTGTTACAGACATCATCAGCGGCGACGAGGGAACGAGAAGAAGCTGAGGAAAGGTGAGAGAGAAAGAGAGATAGTATAGGTAGGCCGAATGGAGGGAACGCGCAACGCGGAGCCGCAATTATTCGGGAGAGACGTCTTGACTATCAAGCCGAGCGGACGTTTGTTACGCGAGCGCAACTACTAGCTCCGGGACCTGACACCGGTGAGCGTGAGCGAGCCTGTACCGGGATTTAGGCGAGATCTGCGCGGACGGCGTGCGGCGCCTGCAAGTGTTGGTGAGGACGACACTACGTCTGATTTCCTAGTGCATGTAAGTGCGAGTTCGGTCTCTTTTCGTCCCCGTATATATGCCTCCAAGCGCACATACGCGGTATGCATGTACTCCTTCTCTATTCGTGTAAATATACAGATATTTTAGATTACACACCTTTAGTCATCCTTGACTTCACCATTTCCCCCACGTTATCCTCGTGTTCTACAATAAGGATATACCGAGGGTTTACTGATTGGGGAATTTAAATTATATAACGCCAATTATATAACGGGGTTTTAATCAGTAAACCCGCGGTATACCCTTATTGTAGAACACGAGGATAACGTGGGGGAAATGGTGAAGTCAAGGATGACTCAAGGTGTGTAATCTAAAATATATGTATCTTTACACGAACAGAGAAGGGGTACATGTACGCCATATACATGGCGTACGTGTGCTTGGAAGCATATATACGGGGACGAAAAGAGACCGACTGGACGAGAGCATAGAGTCGAACTCGCACTTACATGCACTAGGAAGTCAGACGTAGCGTCGTCCTCAGCAACACTTGCAGGCGCCGCACGCAGTCTCCGCAGATCTCGCCTAAATCCCGGCACAGGCTCGCTAACGCTCACCGGTGTCAGGTCCCGGAGTTTGTCGTTGCGTTCGCGTAACAAACGTCTGCTCGGCTCGGTAGTCAAAACGTCTCTCCCGAATAAATTCTCTCTCACCTTTCCTGGGCTTCTTCTCGTTCCCTCGTCGCCGCTGATGATACCTGTAACAGCTGATATAAATAGTACATATTTAAGAGAGAGAGAGAGAGAGAGAGAGAGAGAGAGAGAGAGAGAGAGAGAGAGAGAGAGAGAGTATGTGATGAGATGCCATTACCCGTCACAATATATGCTTAAATATTGGTAAATAGATGTTGAAAATCTTGGGTTGGAGTATGTACCTATTGAAAGAAAAAGTAAGTGCTGCATAAGTTTTATAGCGTAACTGTTTTCTGAAAAATTAAATTTTGATAGTCTCTCCTCTGTAACTTTTTCAACGATCAACTTTAATAATCTGTACACAAATATTTTATCCTACTTAGTGTAATAAGTACATTAAAACCCGATACAGGAATGTGCCATTTATACAAAAAATGTATACGATATCAAATATTAACATTTAAAACGTAACTAGTATAAAAAAATAACATTTTTTGTTGGTATAGACTTCTAATATCTTCTAACCACGCGTAATCGATGCTCCTTAATAGTAGAATTATACAAAAAATTCGTTAGATGCACACTTGACTCCATAGAGCTTTTTTGATACAAGAAGTGTGTTGAGTGCAATCAAGCATTTTTCAAGCTATGCAGTACATTTAAATAAAATATTCTAAAAATAGCATTTTCATTAAGAAAAATGTTATTGTTTCAAAATTATATAAAATATTTTTGTAAAAATTCTTAGTCAGGGTTGATTTGGGACGCTAATTACGAATATGAAATCAGAGTTCCAAGATACAAAATTGGCGATCCAATCTGGCAAACAAAAATATTTTTGTCCCCCATATTGGAAGATGTTAAATTTAAATAGATGAAGAGTTTTTGTATTATTCGTTTTTTATACTCATAAGCTTCAACGTAGGTTAAAAATGAGTAACGCATGTTTTTTTTAGTTATTTGTTAGACAAGAAAGGAGAAAATATTTTGTTCAAATATGTGATTCAAGAAAAAAAAATTATTTTAAAATTCTCAAAAGTCAAAAGTTTGGTGGATATTTCCATATCTCGTCATATTAAAAAGCAATGTACTTGTTATTTTTATTCTTCACGGCAGTATTAAATAGAATAAATAATTTCATATCGGAACAATTTATAAATTTTGAGGAAGTTAAGTGTCAATGAATTGACAGCGGTTTTTTATATAGATAGATAACGTTTTTTGCTGATGTTAAATAGGTTATGGCACTCACGGTTATGTCTAGAAACATGAATTAAAATTTGGATGCCATTGGTAAAGTAGTTTTTGAGTTTTTGCTAACATACAACTCTATCTCTTTCTATATAATTGTAAGATGTTAATAAATTACGTTATCTTTTGGTTGTTGTTTTTTATGGAAGATAACGTTTTTTAATGATTACGCCATATCCTACAACACTCACGGTTATGTCAAGAAACATCACTTAAAATTTTTATGCGATTGGTATAGTAGTTTTTAGATTTTTGCTAACATACAAACAAATTTTCTCTTTATATAATAGTAAGATGTAACATCAATTGAAAAAAAGAGAAGCTTAGAATAGAGAGACCTAAAGCTCGTTTCAAATTCATGGCTGTATACACAGGTAGTGCGAAGTACCGAGAGGAGCGCTGAGCGGCTACCTGTTAGATATGTGCAGTTGGTCAAATTTCTGTCTCTTTCTGTAGGTAAAAAATACAAATATACACTTATACTAACGATAATTTGGCATTTTATGCGTGTTTCTAGTCAAATAATTTCTTTTTAGCTTTTATATAAAAAATTTATTTATTTTATAGCCCCATTTAAAGAGGTTAGATAGATCTCCCGTGCGAGGCGATGAAAGGAGAGTCCCCTCGCACCGTAGACCGGCTCCCCTCTTACTGCGCACCTCCTCGCGCAGCTTACAAGCTAGTATTTTTATTTACGTTTTCGCTTAGACCTCGGAATCGGTGTTTTCATTCGTTCTAAAATTTCGCGTACATGATCTTTAATACTTTACCAATATTTTGCATAGTCTTTCATTTCATTCTTATCATTTTTAAACAATATTAATTTTATGTATTTTATACGAAAATTGTAAAGATTTCAAGAAAATTGAATTATCAAATAAAATAAAAAATATTCCAAGACGGTTTTGAAGAAATAGGACAGATACTTACATGCTCCAGATTGTAAGACAGGCCAAAATTATTTTTTTTTAATGATTGATGTTTATATATGCTTTAATTTCTAAAACTAAGTATTACATTTTAAGTAGATATTTCAAGCGTTCAAGCCGTTACTTACAAAGTTTGAAAAACCTAATTATAAACACTGTTATTAACGTTTCAAATTAGAAGTTCAGCTAACGAGAAGAGTGCACACCCTCTAGGAAACGCAATTCGGTCAGACTTTGGGACGTGTTTTTTGGTAAACAAAAATGAAGCTTAGTACCTGTAATTAATTCGAATGGGCCCTTGTTGTTGAGATATGAGGTAATTTACTCCATATATTCGATATTTTAATGAAAAAAGGTACCTCTTCTTCTAACCATATCTGTAAAAGTTTTCATTATAAATAAATCACTCAAAATATAATACAAATTAGGCAAATAGACCTTTAATTTAAGCTCTATTACGTATAAAAATATCCATCTGATCAAAAGTTACTAACAATTGAAGATGTTCACTGAAAATACATGGAAAGTCAACGAATTTAAGAGTTAAATTTCTTTGAATATTCGCTCAAATTCGGTCACCATCTTCAATTGTAAATAATTATTGATCAGATTAATATTCTTATTCGTAACAGAACTTAAGTTAAAGCTCTTTCCGCTTACTTTTCATAATTTTTTTTGGTAATTTATCCATAATAAGTGTTTGTGAAGTTATAGTTAGAAGAAGAGGTGCCTATTCATTAAAATAACGAATACTTCGAGTAAATTACATCATAACTCGGTAACAAGGGCCGACTAGAATGAATTATGGGTGCTAGGGTTCATTGTTGTGTACAAGAAACCTCCTCCCGAAATCTGACAAAAATCCGTTTCCCGGATGGTGTGCACTTCCTTGTAAGTACAATTTTTTAAAGAAATACTATTCTCAGAGGCCTATATTTTAAAAACAAAATTTTTATAATTTTTTTTAACTCAAGTACGTTGAGGATAAACGTTTTGAGAATATAATCCTACATTTTTAAATGAATTTTCATTTAATGAAAAAAATTAAAGCTGCAAAACCATTTTGATCGAACAAAATGCTTTATTTACAATGACGTTTAAATAGTAAATACTTGAAAAAAGTTTTTTGAAAAAAAGCATATGTAATAGTACCGTTTTAGTGTCTTCTTAAAAACCCATTTTGATATTCTTAATTTAGTTTTGCTAGTTATAGACATTTTTGTGCTCAGCGCGCACTCTCATACTTACTATACGCGCGTCAGTCGCTGTAACGCCGCTCCGATGTAGAGCATTAATTAACAAGTTTTTGTGTACGAAATTTTTCATAAACAATTACATATGACTAGCTTTAATTAAGAAATCTGGCCGCGTTAAATAAATTTAAAACTTTTTGTAAATAATATACAAGTTTAATATTGTAAAACGCTTTTCTGCAAAAAGGGCATAACTACTCTGCATCTAACTTAAAAATTATAATACCTACTAGCAAAATGCTCTCACCCGCTGCTGCTCGCTCGGGTTGTTACATATATAAAATTTTAATTAATAAGTGAGGGTACACCTAATTTTTTCATACAAATTGATTTTTTAGTTTTTCACAGGAATCAAAGTTTTTACTCTTAATGAGCAGCAGCAGTATTGTTTAATAGAATGTTTTTTTTTTAATTTAACAAACATATATGTTTTAGTATTTATGCGCATTTTTACGTTTATTTTACCGAACTTATTCATTTCAATGCAAAACTATTAGAAACATCCCTAACTCAACATTAAAAAATTATAGTGTATCATGTGATGATTTTTTCATTTATTACGCATACACTATCATGCACTGACCCATACAGTTCCGTCCACCTACGCACTATGATGTCCATCTGCGCATCATCCATCCATCCACCCACGAATCTATTCATCTACCTATACATCAATCCATTCACCCATGCATCCAACCATCTACCCAATATCCCATTCATTTGCCCACGTATCTATTCATCCACCCATACATTCTTATCCACCCACCCATACATTTCCATCCAACCACGTATTCCGCCATCCACCCACGCATCCATCTATTCACTCACACATCCATTCGCCCACCCACGTATTTACCATTCCACCCAAGCATTTATCTATCCACCCACCCATTTATCCATTCACGCATCCATCCATACTACCACGCATCCATTCATCCACCCATGCATCCAGTCAATCACCGACGCATCTATTCATCCACTTCAATCCACACACTTCCATCCACCCACCCATTTGCGGGCAAAAAGTGTAATTTTGGTCTCGGTTTTTAGGGCTAAAGTGACCATTTTCGTTGAGGTAGGCATAAAATTATTTTTGCTGTTTGTAAACTGAAGAAGACTCATTTTCTAAAAAGTAGGAAGGACTATGTTATTGAGAAGATCTGCATATTTCATTGTTTATAGTTGGAGCGGGGGGCTCTACATTTTTGGCCACTACTGTAATATATTTTTATTTTGCTTCTAATTATAAAAGTATATTATATAGATCCATTTGTATTTCTGTTTTAGGAAAATATTGGTGATAAAGCTAAAGAGCCTAAATTTATACGGGCTTTAATGACTGCTATTTTGGAAACTTCTGTTGGTAAGTAAAATTTAATTATAACTTGAATAAAAATGTTTACAATTGCTGCCATTAATTTATTTTTTTCCGCTTTATATTATAGAAGAGTGTAACGAGAAATGGACTTTTAAAGTGGAAAATTTTGATAAGTTACAAAAGCTGATTCAACGTTATGTAGATGCAGATGATTATTTAGAACTTCAATGCCTTTTTGCTGTCCAAGCATACATAACTAAATTAAGTCATCCTGCAGGTAAAATATACTACAATTAATTATTTCATTATTCATTATATTTTTAACCTTTTGAAGCACAGCCGTACAGCTGTTCTTCGCTTATTGTGTAATCATCTTTTAATAGTTCTATTTAGTTCATTTACATCTTTTTTAGTTTTCATTTTGTTGTTACGGTTGATAAATCCTAGACATTACGCGAACATTTTAAAGTTATAATTATAATGTTTGGTAAAATTGCTCTTAATTAAAGTAAATTATTATTTTATTTTTTACCAAAACCCTTGACGATTTGATAAATACAGTAAAATTTCATAAGGTTCCAATGACGTAATGTCATTATATTGTCTACGCAGATTTTAAATAGTGTCGAAGCAAATAATCAAAACTGTATATGGGAATTTTTGAAGAGTAGAACTTGTGCGTATGAGTTACACATTCGTGCGATCGCACAACACTCGTTTGCAACTTGTGCGCGACGATCGGCTACTCATGTGTAAAATCGTATTTTACGCTCTTGTTGAATAATATACTATTTTTAATTTAGTTCAGAATCGGTTGGAAAGTTCGGTCATTCCATTAACAGATACAAAAGATCGTTTTTGTCTTACTAAATCCTGTATATTTACTCTGGTCGAATACGTATGTCTTACAGATACGTATGTCTTATAGCGTAGCTTTTTTATATGTTTGATTACGGTGAATGTAGACAAGTTTTTTCTTGAGTAAACCAGTTTTTCACCGTTATTTCAAGCTTTTTTTGGCAGTTGTTGAAGATTCTTCTGACTGTACGAATATTATTATTTTTCCTGTTCCTGATGGCCTTGAAAGCATGCAGTTTTTTTATTATAGATCATATGCTACTTTCTTTGTTAATTTTTCCAATTTTTTCAATTTGCATACTAGTAGTACAGTTACAGCACTTTAAATATACTGGTGAAGTACTATATAACGGCACCTTTCGACGTTATGTAGGCGTGACACCCTTCAAAGAAACTTTAATAAGCTATCATTTCATTGGACTTCAATTTTTTATAAAAAATTAAAAACAGTAAGAAGTCGGCTTATGCTCTGTATCTAAATCATGGATATCGCCGAACGTGCAACTACCCAATTACTATAGAACTAGAAGATAATTTAATAATTACATTTAATAAAAATCAAAAACGTGTATGCAGCCGCTATGTTGGATCCGCTATTTTGAATTTCTGAATTCTGACTGCAGATTTATATTCTGGGATCCTAAAAACCCCCGAGTAACGATTTTAAAGCTGATTTCAGTAAAATAATTACAATTCTATATAAAAGCGTGTATGCATTACTCGGCAACGTGATTAAAAATGTGTGCATTCGTGAACGACTTAGTAGGGGAAAAGTTACGCATGGGGGTTAGCGTATCCGAAAATAGACGTATGATACCTCAATTATGTATGAAATTGTTAGGTATCATACCTAGTATCATACTTATACGACATAAAGTATGATACCGTACGTAACATACGTTTACTACCCTGCTACCCACTGTCTTCATTGGTGACTCCCAAAATTGACACTCGCAGTTACCGTAGGATATATATTCAAATTTTCAATCTTTTGACCCGAAATAAAAAGTTTTACATTCTTTGTATATGTATTCATGTCTGTGACGTAAAAAACCTAGATTTCACAGTTTTATCCATAAAAGAAATTATTTTAAGTTGTAAATTCATTATTTTTATTAATTTACTTACAAAAAATATAAATTTATTCTTGAGTCAAATTAAAAAAACTAGGTTTCTTAGGTTACAGGCATGAATACATATACAAGGAATGTAAAAAACATTATTCTAGGTCAAAAGATTGAAAATTTGAAAAAATATCCTACGGTAACTGTGGAAATGTCAGTTTTGGGAGTCACCAATGAAGACAGTGGGTAGCCATGAGTTAGTTTGAGTAATTTTTTTCTTTTGATGATTTTGAATTCTTTTGAATATACACATTAACATTTTTTTAAATTTTCATAATTCGACACCCTTTTACCCCCTTAAAATATTACGCATTATTGAAGAGCCTGATTAATCTAATAATTATAGTGGAGACAAGTTAAACAAAAAACATGTTATATTTCGAAATAATTCTTATCTAAATGAATTTTGATTAAACCTTTTGCAATACCTTTTAAAAACATCATAGAAAAAACTTACTCGTATGAAATCGGGCGATTATATTTAATTG
Organism: Gastracanthus pulcherrimus; assembly: GCA_949152435.1. Classification (NCBI taxonomy): domain Eukaryota; kingdom Metazoa; phylum Arthropoda; class Insecta; order Hymenoptera; family Pteromalidae; genus Gastracanthus; species Gastracanthus pulcherrimus. The sequence goes on along the minus strand of OX424572.1, from coordinate 148,552,104 downwards.
TTGCAAAAACCACTGTTTATTACAAAATTAAATAACAAGTTTAATAACTCATAATGAGAGGGCACACCCTCTAGGAAACGCAATTCGGTCAGACTTTGGGAGATGTTTTCTGGTTCCCAAAAATGCAGCCTAGTACCCGTCATTCATTCTAATGGGCCCTTGTTCGTGAGATATAAGGTAATTTACTCGAAATATTCGTTGTTTTAATGAAAAAGATACCTCTTCTTCTAACCATAACTCTAGAAGATTTTATTATGGATAAATGACTCAAACTATAATACAAAGTAGGCAAAAGACCTTTAATTTGAGCTCTGTTATGTGTAAAACTATTAATCTGATCAAAAGTTATTTACAATTGACAATGTATTTTCAGTGACCATCTTCAATTGTTATTAACTTTTGCTTGTTTGCTTGTTGCCTACTTTTTATTATCTTTTCGGTCATTTTTCTATAATAAAAAATTGTAGTCTTATGGTTTGAAGAAGAGGAATCTATTTTCATTAAAACAACGAATAATTCGAGTAAATTATCTCATATCTGGAGATCAAGAGCCCATTAGAATGAATTAAGGCTACTAAGCTTCATTTTTGGGTACCAGAAAACACCTCCCAAAGTCTGACCGAACTTCGTTTCTTGGAGGGTGTGCCCTCTTCTTGTCAGTGAAACTACAGTATGAAACTGATACTTGAATAATTACAAAAATATTTAATATATTGAATTTTTAGGTTTTTGAAGTCACTGATTCCGAATCTGATATCAGATTTTAAAAATTCAAAATGACGGATCCAAAATGACCAACTACAGTATGAAAGTGCTACTTAAGATGCTTCATCCATCAATATGTACCTAAAATATAAACATTTATATAATAATCTGTTCTGATATTACAATTTGAAAAACGATATGATGTTAAAGGACACTTCAAGAAACGAAAAAAAAATTTAACAAGATTCTCATATTCCAAACGTATAAATAGCGTAAACTAGAGAAAGTTTCAACAAAACATTAGAGACTTTTATTTTGTATCCGATTATAATTCTAAAAGTTTTATTTTGTTTCTTGAAAGATTTCAGGGGCTTACCGATGTAAAAATTACAAAAAATCGATAAATGTGCAAAGTTACATCCAATAGTTTATACTTTTACGCGTACAAACTTACAAAAACGCGAGTACCGACATATAAACAATTTCCTGTAGCTTTTCAGGTTTATCGATTTTTAAAATTTTTATATTGGACCGATTTCATCTCAAATCATGCAGGCCGACAGCACCTATCTCTCCGAATCAGCTCAAATTATAGTATATTATTCTACTCGGAAAATAAGCGTATACGTATTTTTTGATTTTTCGATAGCATCAAAATTGCATGTGTTATGCTTTTTTCAAAAATGACTCCTCAAATTTCGTTTCTCAAAAATCGAAAACTTTTTTCTTTTTAAATCGTTCTAATTCGTCTTTTTATGGATATTTGAAAATAATTCTGTACATATTCGATGCTGTTGGTGATACTCTTTCGATCTGCCAAGTTCAAAAAAATTTTTACAAAAAATCAAGGATGATATGGCATCTTTATAAACAATGAAAAATGCTTTTTTCTCAAAAAAGCCATCTATTTTTTTACTCAATTTCTTTTTATAGATAGCTAGTCTCAATACCTATATGGTCATATACATGACATTTGGAATATTTTTGTTTTTTAAGAGATATAAACGAAATAAGAAAAAAATTTTATGTACCCCTAAGTATAATGATTATACGTATATAGCAGAGCAAGAATCTGTGCATTAGGCGAATACGTGTACGATTATTTATATGTGTGTGTGTGTGTGTGTACACCATAGAGGAGTATAACGCATGGTACTAGAATTCTCCGCAAGGTGGCTAAAACTCATCTTTTGCTATCACGTAGATAATGTTAGTTATTTTAGCTTATTTAAGGAACCGGGTCTAGTTATCTTAATATATATAGTAGTACTTATACATACTAAGATTTCTCCTGAATTATGGCTGAAATTTATTCAACAAAGAGGCGCAAGTGTCCAAACTTTTTTGGATCACACAAAAAAAACGTATATGATGCCACTGTTAAATTTAGAAAATTGGAGAATTTAGCAGAACTTCTTCGACAAAGTTTTCCTAACAAAGCAGTGCAGAGTTCAGATTATGTCTGCTTCAATTGTTATGAACGCGTTAAAAATATTGAACCAAAAGAAATAATTGATGCGATTCATTCAGACAATTATACTGACTTGGACAGTGATACTGAAGACCATGATTTTCGAGCTAGCACCCCAGAGCGGATTGAGCATTTAAACGAAACCTTAATTTCAAGTTCTTTTGGTAATGTTTCGCCACTTAGAAGGAAGAGAGGTATTGATGATTCATCTGTACAAAGATACATTATTAGAAAAAAATCAGAACTAGTATCTTCATTCTCATCTGCAACTAGCTCAAAATTGTCAGAAGCATACAATGTTTGCATTGATGAATCACATGATGATTTGACTCAATGCTTCTGCAATGAATGGCTCAATAACTTGCGAGTAGCGCTTGAAAATTGTGACAGTATCAATGAGAAAATTAGAATTTTAACGTTGCTTCCTTCGTCATTAACAAAATCTAGTATTTTATCAGTATTTCCCGAAGTAACTGTTTATATGATTAACAAAGCAACAATGCTTGTAACAACTAAGGGAATATATTCTGAACCTGACGCGTATACTGGTCATGCATTGGACGAAAAGTCTACAAAAATTGCAATGGAATATTTTCTAAACGATGACTTTAACTGTACACATCAAAGCCCTAATAAATGTGATGTTGTGACTGTTCAACAAAATGAAAAAAAAAAAAAAAAAAATATAGCTTTATTTGACACGCAGTTTAAAAGAGGCGTATAAATTATTCAAACAAGAAAACCCAGACATAAAAATCGGTATAACAAAGTTTTATACATAAAAACCAAAGTTTGTTATGTTGAGCCCGTCGAAGGAAGTGTGTCTGTGCATTTACTGTGCAAATTTTGATTTATACGTTAATAGTCTAAATAATTTCCTAGGAGGCAAACATTCAGACCTCGATAGAGTTCGTTCTACACTTTTATCGGCAATTGTTTGCTCCAATTTGTCCGATAAGTGTCTTTTTCAAGAATGTACTTTATGCCTAGGTTCTGAAAATATCAACCTAAGTTTGTTTGGATTAGAGACAACTAATGAACATGAGGAGATTGTTTTTGCTATGTGGGAAAATGGCCATCTTGTGAAGAAAAAATTAACAATCTCCAATTTTTTTAGCGATCTATCTTCTTGGACAGTCAAAACAAGCGTTCATTTAAATATTAAAAATATACAAAGAAAAGCTATAAAAGAAGAGAAAGAAATAGCTGCAGCTAACTCAGGTCATCTAGTACTGCATGGTGATTTTGCTGAAAATTGGGCAGTGATTCACAGTAACCCTATTCAAGGTACTCACTGGGTTAATCAACAGGTCTCTATTTTCACAGCAGCTTGTTATGAAGGAAAACTAACAAAATCTTTTGCTGTCATCAGTGATGATAGAAAACACGATTTTGCCCATGCCTTGTTAGCAATGGAAAAAATAATTGATTCGGTGAAAAATGATTCAACCGATTTAATAGATCAAATATCGATTATAACAGATGGAGCAGCAAGCCACTTTAAAAATCGATTTCAATTGTATGAAATGAAAAATGCTTCCATCAATAAAAAAACACTTATTTTTTAATAATTTTATCACTTTTATAGATGTAAAAAATTTTCTACTCGTTCAAATCAAAATCCCTGCTCTCATATGAAAAGTACTACTATAATGAGTATCTCCATAAATTTTGAGCCCAGTCTGTCCATGCCTTCACTTGGAATCTAACGGACAGTAAGCTGAAATTGATAAAAACAATATTTAGAGTTATTTAACAATTAAGTTACAAGGTCTAATAGATATAATTTATACTCATCTTATCAATTGCAACTACTTTTTTCTTCTTTTCAACGTAGCAGACAAACATCTGCAGCAGTGTACATCAATATTTTCTGGTACGTGGAGTCCCATGAGTCTTCCTCCTCCTTGAATAACCTGAAATGAAAAAAAAAACACAAAAATGAATAAATTGAGTAAACTGTACTTATCATACTAAACTCTTGAGCGACACTTTCACACACTTCACTCAACTGCTTATTTATTTCATCAAAAGCAGATTGGGCAACTGGCTTGCATAGGTCCATAATCCCACAAAAAGTTGAAAGGCCAGCGTGTCCATGTCCAAGTGCACGAGCAGACAGCACAGATCTTCTGTTCACTCCATATGCATTTCCTTTGGCTCCTACTTTGTTGCTGGAGTTGATCGCTGCTATTTCACCACACTTTGAGCACACAATATCTATTTTGAAACCAAACACAATATTTATTTTGAAGACCCTGCACACCAGATTCACTTAATTGAACACTGCCATGGCACCGATTACAACACAGAACACTTCTAAGTTTAGAAAATAAAATTGAAGTGTCAATGATTCTGTTTGTTGTATGACTGGTGTCTCTAGCACTAGCTGTGTTTTGGAGTTTCCTCGCTGAGCTGGTGGATAGTCTTGGCTTCTTTTGTGAATCTTCCTTTTTTATCTCTTTTAGAATACATTTTCACTACACTGATTTACACACATTCACAAATTGTCAAATGCAATTAAAACACTGTATAAGTTCAGTACAATAAAAATATTAGCTGTGTTTAGTACCAGGTGGTTTGTAAACATAAAAGTCAACTGTCAAAAGTAGCAAAAATGTACGGGTAAGGTTAGTCAAAAATTCGATCTGATTTATCGACCTTTATCTTGTGACGTAATGACATGTCACGTTACTCGTAATTCGCACATGCGCCAATATTACATATAACAACGCGCGAATATTTGAATATACAAGCATGGATCTTATTATATTATATTTTATTACTTTATAACTAAATAAAATAATCAATCAAACATTTAGTTATAAATAATAATAAAATAAATAATAATTGATAAAATACCGAATTTACGCAAAATTGGCAAAAAAACTGTCTCAGAATTTATATTGTAACTTTAAAAGGAATTATGATATCTTAAAACGGTTTGCGGGAGCTTATTCTACGGGAAATTTCCTATAAATAAGGTAAATAAAAAAAGAACGATTTTTTGACAATTTAAAGGTGGTTTGCCCCCTTAATCTAGAGGTACAATGTAGCTTTTATTTAAAATCTCTTACAAATTTAACCAGATATATACAATGTGTTTAATGAAAGACTTTAAAACTATTTTTTTCTTCCTTCTTTATACACTTTAGACCACTACAAACCAAATTTCAGATGTCTAGCTCCTTTAGTTTTCAAGATCTGCGTTTTTAGTACATTTAGACCGAGTGGCCAATGCAGCGGAAATTGAGATTTTTCAGTTATACTGAATTCTACAAGTTGCGTAGACGCTGGCGCGCGAAGGTAGCACCGAGCCGTGCCAGCGCACGAAGCCTGAACCGAGCCGCGCGAGCGAGTGCGGCCAATAACTACCGAGCGGCGCCAGTGCACGGGGCAGCACGTAGCGTTGGCAGCGAAACCGAGTATCCGGGAGCGCCACTGAATTTGTCTTCATGCTCGTGACCAAAACGCACGCGCGAAGGCGCCGTTGAGCACCTTCTTGGCCCCGAAGCGAGACCAAATGTTCGCTCGCGTTCGCAATCACAACCTATTTTACTTTAGTGCAAGAGAACATCGCTGAATGTCCGCCCGCGCTTGCAGGGTACAGCTAGGCGTACTCTAGCTTCAAAGGATGCAAGAAGCGGAACGAATTGTATATCAGCGCACGTGATCAATTAAAACGGAAACTCGTATGCGAGGCTATAATTTAACATTTAGAGCTAATGTACCTGAGTGCACGAGATCGAGAGTACGGGCGGAAAACAGGTATGCGTTAATGTTCGAGAGGGTTTTTTAGATTGGGTCATGGAGGGGTTGTGCGCTTGCAAGCTGCGGAATAACGCTGGCGCTATTAATTTTACTGCGGCAGATAATATGAGCTGCGTTCGATTAAAAAGGCCGCTTAACACACACAGAAGCTCAAGGAAAAAAGCTGCTGTGCGTTCAGGTACAAATACGCTCCTGGTACTTATAAGGTAAACCCTCGCACCGTGTGTGCAGGACGGTGTCTTTTTCTGCTCCCGACCACGAACTCGGTGCGGCTGAGCATGGCTCGTGTCTCACAGGCAATACGACACCCGCTTTTGGTTTTTCGTAACTCGAGGGCATCCTCGACAATTTTTATATTTTTTTCGTGTGTAGCTCAGAGTTCAACATTTATAAGCGCACTCGCTACTATGAAAGCGTTATTAGAAATCGTAACTGGTATATAATAAAGATATTAGCTAGATTTTTAACAACCATTCAGTTTCTGCTTTACGTTTTAGCTACAAACCCGTTAACAGCGACATGCTTTTAGGCTGTATTCTAGGTAATATCTAGCTAATTTTTATATATGGTAAAATTACTTCATAATAAATACTAAAGAAACCATATCATGGTTATTTTATACATATTTTATCGATATAAAGTTAAATTTGATCTAGAAATATTAGAGGTTATGGCCTCTGTTTACATTTCATACTCTATAGACAGCATAGTGCGCTCTGTAGAGGAATCTCCTCCTGAGCCTGGTAATAATTATTATACGTGTCACCCAAGAACAAAAAATGCAGCGGTAGTATGTATTATATGCGATAGTGTTTATCACCAAAGTTGTTTTGAGCAATCAAAAAAATATAAGTATGTGCGTGAAAGGATTATTATATGTCCGGAACATAAACATGACAACATAACCTCAAAAATTGATGAAGAAACACTGAGTACACCAGCAAAATTACTAATAGCACAAATAAAACTGAGAGATTCTGAAGACATAAGAAGTGAAATATTAGCTGATCTGACAAATAAAACACAAGAAATTCTAAATGCTTTAGTCTTTGAAAAATCAGAGTGAATTTGAATTAATGAAATCTGAGAATATTCTACTAAAACAGTTGGTTTGTGAATTAAAAGAAAAAAATGAACTGTTAAGAAACAAAATACAAGGAAGCCAAGACAATAGTCAAGTTAAGAATATTTCATCATCGCCGATCGCCGGAAAAAAGGCCGCCCTCTTTCCCTCTCTTCACGCCCTTGTCGCACAACATGTACACGGCATTATCGCTTACTCACTCACACTCGATCTATCGACGAGCGAAGCGCTTAAGTAATTTAAGCGCCTCGCTTCAGCGCTGGCCTCGCGCTAATCCGGACCTTCATAAAAACGGGGTCTGCTCGTCGACCCAAACCCAGCGCGCGCGCTATTCTCGCATAGCGTACCGGTTACCTCGCTTTCACACATGCACAGCTTGTAAACAACACGTTTACTGTTCCCGCATTCGTCCTGACATAAGCCAGTGACGCAGGAAAAACTCACGTATTTTTCTTACGATGAGAAAACCTACGCCGGAAACAGTAAATAACAATTCGCGTAAAATATGTCGCGCCGCATCGTCGACCACTCGAAACGTTCGCGCCTAGGTTGACGTCACCACGTGCCCGTCAGCCGGACCGAAACTCCGCATCTGGCCCGCTCTTCTCCAGGCGTATACCTTTCCGGGCAACCCGTCCCTGTGGCCCCCTGAGCACGAGACAAACTCTTCGCCTTCTCGCCCCGTTGCTACGCAGCTACTCGTAGCCTCTCCTTTTACGAGTCGATCATGACTTACGAAGAGTAAAAGCGGCCTCCGGCGATCCAATAAAATCGCCGTGCACGCGAGCCTATGCAGCGGCTTCAATAGATCCGCCGCGTCGGGACGTCTGTCTACGGACATACGCAGAGTTTCAATCCGACGTCATGCACGTCGGGAACAATACCGTCTGGTATTTCCATTAAAATATTTTCACGCAATTCACCATATAAGAATGCTGTTTCCACATCTAATTGCTTTAGTATAAAATTAAATTTGTTAGCTATAGCTAGAAATGATCTAATCAGTGGCAATCTAGAAACAGGTGCGTATGTTTCTCTCAACTCATAAATGTTCCTATCTTTAAATCCCCTTATGACTAATCTACTTTTATACTTGATGTTTCCTAATTCGTTTGTTTTACGTTTGAATACCCACCTAGAATCTACTATATTTGGTTTACAATTACCAGCTTTAGCTTTCGGTCGCTCTATAATTTCATACATATCTTTATCTTTTAGAGCTTTTAGTTCGCATTGGATTGACTTGAACTAACTGTTGCTTTCTTGAGAATTCATAGCTTCTCTATAGGTCTGCAGATCACCCTGTATTTTTACCAACAGTGCATGGTAAGCTGTATCATTCTCAACAGAATTTTCTACTGTTTCTTTAAAATTTTCGCATAGCGTAAAAAGTACTTTAGATTTATCTATTTTACTAGGTCTACCTCTCTTTCTTTTCGAAGGTTGTTCAATCAACTCTCCCTCTGTTTCGAAGCTGTCTACATTACGTTTTTCCGAGGTAACTAACCTTCCTGAGCCATTACTACTCCCCTGTATTCCTACACTATTCTCGCTTTCTTCATTTTCTTAATTCCCTCTTTCATTTCAAAAACTACTTTCAAATTTTCCCCATTCGCATCTTCAGTTTTGTTAAAGAAATCTTTGTACACAAATTTCTCTACACACCGGACATGTCTACTTTCAAACAACTTCTTTTATTCTGGAACATAGATAATGAATCCAGTAGGAATATAACCTACTATGAAACCCCTTATTCCTCTAGCACTGAATTTAGTTCCTTCAATTCTAATAACTCTTGAGTAAACAGAGCAACCAAATCTTTTAATTTGTTTTAAATCGCAGTTAGTTCGAGGTGCTAAAATCTTTAGTGGAACTGCCATATCATTCGATTTATGTGGCGTTCTATTTTAAACGTAAACTCCCGCTTTAACTGCTAGGTTCCACATACCAGCAGGTAGTCCTGAGTCCTGCATGTATATTCGTACTTTGATTTGAATCGTTCTGTTGAAACGCTTCGCCACTCTATTGTGTTCTGGAGTGTCGGGGCATGCCAACTGTAGTTCAGCTCCAAATTCATTGAGTACTTCAACAGTTGCAGCACCCGTAAACTCTGTTCCCCTGTCGCATCTTAATTAACAAAATTTTTCATCCGAACCTATCACATTTCTTAAACTCTTAACAAAATCTTTCAAACACTTGACTGCTTCTGTTTTGTGTTTTTATTAGGTAAGCTAAAGCTGCTTGTGATAAATCGTCAATAAATACTACCACAAATCATATTCCTTGGAATACGAGGTGGGGCTAATAGGCTCGATTGTATCAGCGTGTATAATTTGCAAAGGTTTATTTGCTCTCATCCTAATTTGATTAAACGGTAATATACAACTCTTAGTTAGTAAACAAGTTTCGTAATCGGCTATACTTTCTTCAATATTTACTTTATGCAAATTTACCGCGTCGGGAAACTGTTCTGTTAATTTCTTTAGGTACACCGCTGAGACATGCCCCAACCTCATATGCCAAAGCATTGCTTTATTTATTTTTTGTTCCGGTAAGTTTGGATTTTCAACATATTCTATTTTAGTTACCAAATTTCCTTTTCCATTCTCGTTAAGTAAATGAATTTTCCGGTTTACTCCTGTATGTAACAAATCTGACTGTACTTTATCCACATCATTGGTTTCAGTTTTATTATTAGATTCTATACTATTTTCAATTGAATTTACTTCCAGTGCTGACTTTACACAAACCTCCTCTCTCTCTTCAGTTAAATTGGGAGCTTGAATTACCATTTCTTTTGTCATAAGATTCTTATTGTTTCAAGTATTATATTTGTGATTAACTTCTTTATTTGCTATTAATGCAAATGTTTTCTGTTTTTTCACTTCTTCAGACTCGTTTTGGGCTATTTTCAGTTTTATTCACCAGAACGGATTTCTATAAATACCAGTTACTAGATTTTTATTCGATATAGGATCATACATATTAATCACCTCATTATCTAGATATATTTTCAGTCCCTGATCTACAAATTGCTTTAAAGATAGTAGGTTTTCTGATAAATCTTCAGAATACATTACATTAGTTAAAGTATAGTTTTCCCCATTCTCAGTTTCAACATCTACTTCACCTACTCCTTGAATAGTCAGTTGACTGTCTTTATTTGCACATTTTATTTTATCACGTTGATTAGAATCCAATGTCTTAAAAATAAGCTTTGTTTTACTTTAATGTTCAGTAGCCCCAGAATCAGCTATAAATTTAACTATTAAATTGTTACTTCTACTATTTTTACTTTCTTTCGTACATAAGTTTGCCCTGTTATATGAATTAGAGTAGTATTTACCTTCTACCTTTTCCCTGGTGGCAAAGTGGGCTGACCCACCAGACACCACACGATTTCCTTCGTTCTCGCGGCCTCCGCGTCCACCACGGTTGCTTCGGTTGCCACGGTTGCCACGGCCCCTATTGCCCCTTCCAGCGCCACAACCTCCTCGTCCTCTGCTAGAGCTTTCTCCTCTCGAGGACATCGAGGCGCTGGCCGTTAGGCCAGGTACATCACGCCTCTGTCGTTTGGCTGCAGTATCGCCATCATGATCTGCTCGCCACTTTCCTAGATTTGACCAGTTTTCCGGACAGTTAGAGCTGATATGATTTCCAACTTTATTGCACTTATAGCAAACTATCTCTGCTGGAGTTGGGCAGTTGCGACTGATGTGGCCGTTTTTGCCACATGAGTAGCACCTTACGTTGTCACTTCTTCCGGTCTTACTTCCACCTCTCGTCTTATTTCCATATCCAAAACTTCTCGATTTGCTCTTAGCAGCCATGGCAGCTCTGGGCAGTGTGTTTGCTGGTCTCAAGGCCTCCTCCTATAGAATATATTATTAAGTTTTGTGTACAAGACATTTCCTGTTCAGTAGATTCTTCTACTAAACAGTCAGCTACCGTTACATTGGGAACCGCGTCTTTAATTGCTTGAATAAACAAGTCTTTCTTATCTTTTTCCGGAAGTTTATCCGCTTTGGGTGCGGTTTCATAGATTCTAATCTTTTCTTCAAACAAATCCCAAAACTCTGAAGCTCTTTGCTTGTCTGGGTTGTATCTTATGTTATTTAAGTCATTTCGAGCTGATAATCTCGTGATTCTACTCTCTAGTCTTTTAAGCTCTTTCAATTTCTCCAAAGTCTCGATTGGTTCTTTTAAATCTAGTATTTTTGAGTAATAAGTAAAATCTATATGATTAATAATTATGTCTCTCGCTTTATGTTTATCATCTAAAAACTTTGATTCTTTTACGTTTTTAAAAATCTCTTTAAATACATAATCCAATCTTTTAGTTTTAAATTAAGACATAAAATAATCTTCAAAACTTCAAATTTTAAGCTAGTCGTTAGTTTGTAGTTTCTATTCGTATTACTCTCTTTATTTAATGTTTCTATTTGTATTTTCTCAGATAAATTTGACATTTGTTCTAGTGCCTTGTCAGACTACTAGTTCTTTGTGTTAAAACTGATTCTACTTTCTTTTCAATATATTCAGTAACATTAAATTTATATTTTCTCACATCTTTAGTGGGTGGTAAATTTCCTGTACGTACCTGATATTTAAAGGGTTTTATTGCATTGTATAACAACTCAAATTCGCTGGCCTCCTCTGAGTCAATTCGTTTCACATGTTTACCGCTGGGATCGTGCCAGTCCTCTACCTTTCGGGTGATAAATTCTTCCTCCTCAATCTCACCTTCCTCCACTGGATTAGCAGGGGGAACCTTTCCCACCGGACTTTTCTTCAGTTTTGGATCAGCAATCTTAGTTGAACCCGTCTCTCTCCCATCGAGAGGTGGATTAGCCGGTTTTGACCCAGTCAAACTTGCCCCACTCCCATCGAGTGTTAGATTGACTGGTGTTGATGAACTCTGTCCAATGGTCTTGACACAGCATCACAATCACCTTTCCCTGAAACAGTGTTTGCAGGTGGGCTCTTTGCCTCTCGGACTAATTTTATATTCGTAAATAATTTCTCTTCTTTCGTTATTTTGGGTTTGGCTGGCTCTGTACCATGTGAGGAGTCTTCTACCAACTCCTTAACCACAACTCGATCAGTGTTTTGAATTGATAGCAGATTTCCATAGCTGTTTTCCTTTAGGGGTCTGCCCCCCCCCCCCCCACTCCTTGAATTTGACAAACATGTTATTCAATGTGCTCTCAATCAATCGTTGGTTAGTCTGAGCCTGTTTCTCCAGTAGATACCCCATGCTTGGCTTAGTATGCTCTTTAGCGACTGCTTCCTGTTGCATAATAGCCTGTTTCAGCAGCTCAGTCGTTACATAGTTGTTCACTATGAGCTTAGGTTGGGCAACTAGTATTGCCTTTTCCTCTCCAGGCCAGAGGCTTCCAATAAGTTTATTCTCTTCTGCAGTTAAGAGGTGCTCTATAAAATGAATAGTACATTAATCAGTTGTCAATATTCACATAGAAGGAGCCTGTCTCAACTTCATGTAAAACATTCTTCAATTCAATTTTATTCTTTGAATTAAAAAAAATTTTAATAATTTTTTTCTTTTTGACAGTTCTTAAACACTTCATTATTTACTGAGGAACTCAATTCTTTAAAAAAAAATTTTTCTTAAGTTGAACGTTCACTAGTCTTTACTCATATTTTCTTAAGTAATTTTTGCATCTTAACTGTATCTCTCCCTTCTTTACATACTTTAGATATTTACATTTCAAGATACTAATTTCAATTTAAACTTCTTAAGTTTACTTTACCCATCTTGTTCCAAGTTTTTATGGAGGTTAGGTACAACGCTCCTTCTACTCATTTGGCCAGATAGAGTCTCTTTTCATATCTAAAATGCTGAATTTTAAGCTCGCCGCACACTCTTTCTATCACCTCTTAAAGCTTCTCTTCAGTATCTAGGAGTTTGAAAAAAAAAAAAAAAACATGTCATTAAATTCAGCTATAAATTTTCGTATTTCCCTGCAAGCGCCTTTTATACTTAGCCTCTTTCATCTTTAACACTCATCTCGAGTCGGGATCCCTACAACCACATGGTTAGAGTAACGTAGCACGCTTGCATTTCACATATTGTCTGAGCGCTATATGCAGCGGTGCGTTGTGCCCGCGGCCACGTGCACTTGTCACGTGCACGCTTGACTGCAGCCCCTACTCTCAACCTACAACCGGAACCCACGCCTGCAACGGTACTACAGCCCTGCGGACAAAAGAGTTAGCGGCGACGCATGCAGTAGCCGCGCGCATTACCCGCTCGCCGTCTCACGCCAGTGCACTCCTCTTCTCTCTCTCTCTGTCCGCGAGCCATACGTACATCTATGTGTGTTCTTAACTCGCGTACTCCCAAGCGTCGACAGCCCAGCAGTACTTCTCCCCTCTTTCTCTCCTACTCTCTCTCTCCACGTCCAATCCAAAGCGTCAGCAGCACGTCACTTCTTTCCTCTCTCTCCTTCTCTCTCTCTCTCTCTCTCTTTGATCGATATCCTAAACGTATCAGTGACACGTCATGCCGGCAACGCCTGACCAACCCGCACACGCCGCGTCGGTATATCACGTTTCTTTTCTAAGCGCGGCAAAACTGCCCACATGCTCGACATTGCTGCTTCTCTCGTTCGCGCGCCAAAATACTAGTCGCAAAGCGGCCATTTTGAACCTGTTGCGTATCAATTCACGGTATCAACAAAACCCCTTTTTCCTTTCACTCTTTTTTTTTATATATATACATCCGCGACTTTCTCTCTATTTTCTCCTTTGCTCTTAAACGCTGCATTCGCGACTTTTTCTTTCACTGAACTTTGTTAATAGTTTTACTACTATTCTTAATTTCATCTAAACAATTTACGTAGATTACTCAGTTAAGAAAAAATTCTTTCAAAATTTTGTTATTCGGTCCCGCACTTTAATATATAAGTTTTAATGTATAGTACGTACTCTTTTCTTTTCTTTTCTAGCCCCGATATTTTTCTCTTGCTCACTTCAGTTCTGCTCACTCTTCAGCCTCACCGCGTAAGCCCGAGAACCGCTCGGCACACGAGAACACGCGCAAGTTGCACGCAAGTAAAATGCGTTCCTTCCTTCTTCCCACTCTTGAGTACTTCCCTTTCAGTATAAAACCTTTTCTAATACTCTTCGCAGTGGCACCTGCATGGCACATAACCTGTTAGATTAGGTTTGCAGAGAATAAAAAGCAACGCTTTTATCAAAGATTCTTTATTAATAGCCAGGTACACGCTTTGGCCAACTTAACGGAAGAACGTCACGGCACGAACTGACTCTTGTCGCGGCGCGAGTTATAGCTTGCGAACACAGCGCTAGTGTCAATCACAGATACAGACTATAGAGTGACTACATTGTATATTCTCTCAAAGGGCATTCTCCGAAAGTAATTATATTTAAAGATTATAATGTAGTAGTAGATAGGCTATAGGCATACTGGCTCACGCGGGTTCTGTATCACCCCCCTGCCCTCTCAAAGTGATCCAGAACCCGTTCGGATTCTAAATCACCCAGAATGATCCAGAATCCGAAATCGAGAGAGTGGGAGAGCTTCCCTTTCTCTCACGTGAACCAGAATGCCTATAGTGTTTTCTACTTTTTTTCTTTATTTTCTTTGCAAATGTTTACAGGAGTGATAGAATAATTTTATGAGTTTGACGGTGTGAAGTGCGCAGGCAGTCTTGTACTTTTAAAACATAATCATCTCTCATTAGCTTGAAACCAATCATGTCTACTGCATACTCCATCTTGGAATGAGTGTTGAAACGAAAGTGTGTTAGATAATATGCTGTTTAGACAAGCTTCTTGATATCCCCACTGATGGGATTGTACTGAACGATGCGATCGTGTAAGATCATGCAATAAGCTGAAGTGTTAGCTGGAAAGTCTTTTTTAGACTCAAACTCTAGACGTACATCGACAGGAGCGCTCTTTATAGATTCGTTTTGCCGGGAACAGTCAATAACTATGAGTGGTTCAAGGTTGATAAATTCAGACTTTGTCAGCAGTGGCTGTGGATCTCTTCCATAGTAGGTGATTTGAAAATTGGCATACATATCATAGAGAACAGCGAACTGATTCTTAGATATGTCGAGATTCATATTGTTATATGGATAATATTGAGAATTCAAGAAAAGTCTCACATTACTAATCTCACAATGGTCAAATCGACTGGCATTTTCAGTTTTCAAATTTTTTTTCTTGGTTTGTAGTCCGAGAATGACAAAACGAGGTTTTTCTAACTGATTTGAAGTTTTCACTGTCCAAACATGTTTATTCGTGCTCGGAAGTAGAGGATATTCAAATAACTCCCAAGATCGATAGCACATAGAGATAGGATTATCTTTGCCAATGAAATTCAGCAGCTGGATCTTTTGTTTATCAGATGCAATAACATATGGCATTAACCACTCTATCTTCGTTATTTTTACCTGGTAGTCTTCATATGTAGTTACACTATTTGCTATAGTACCTTCTTGAATTATTGCATTCAAGTCATTTCTTGATCTTGTGAGAATGAGTTCATGCTTCACATTAACTATAATTTTTTTATAGTCTTCTGCAAAGCCCAAGATCATACTCAGAGGAATGGAAACGTCAAAGTTGCCGTGTGCATCTACCAAAGTTTTGCTTTCTTCTCTAACGTCAAGCCAGCCTGCATTTTCTAACATGAGAGTCTGATTCGGATTGAATGATGTCCATCCTTTCATGAGACTGCTTAAACCAACATTTTTACTTTTATCTATCTCCACAGCATTAATTTCATAACGAATTTCATCAAACAAATGGCAAATGCCATTGTTCACGAATTTAGTTTTATTTAGTGCTGTTCCATCTGGTTTTTGCAGTTTTCCACATACATGGATAGAACTGCGCGATGGTAAGAGACATAGATCTTGATGTTGGATAGAAATACGAATTTCATCACTATTATCAAAGCTTAGTGTTGAGTAAGGTTGATGTGCGTGAACCTCGTAATGAGCAATAGATTCATCGAATACGACACCTGATTGAATGCTTAGAATTTCGTCCATTTTTCTGGAAGCAGCAGAGAATTATACACGTGAATTTACTCCACGAACTTTTAGACCTAGGCTTCTGAGGAACTGAATGCTCTTCCGTGTTAACGGTTTGAGTTTCTTCGGTCGACTGATGACCGATTGACATGTTGGTTGACTTATATGCACTCTAGAATTGTAAACGATGCCCATTATACAGATTTGATGTGGAGTCTAATAGTAATTTCTTCTCCACGGAAATTCACTAAATTTCCATCTTGATCTACGATTTGAATTTGAAGATGATCTATGCACTTGACACTGAGTGGTAGATATATGACATGAGATGGAACTTCCAAGATTTTATATCCTGGTGGAACTCTGGGAAAGAACTCATGGATTGTATGAACTTTTTTGTTGTTGATGTAAGCACCTGCGGTAATATTGCACTCCACTCTGAGTGCGTTGATTTTCAATATTTTCACAGGTAAATCAGAACTGTGATGAGTTTTTTCCTTGAGAATGCGAGGAGTAAAGCCAAGAAGACGACCTATTGAATCGTGAGGAGTGAGATCTAACGAATGACTGCAATTAATTTCACTTCTGAGAGTATTGTTGTTAGCTCTCAAAGAAAATTCAATTCCTTTAGATTTCAAAGTTTCTTGTAAAAATTTATTAATAGCATTAATCTCGTAACTGCCAGTAGGGATAGTAATAATATTTCCATTCACATGAAGTTTATTATTCGAATAGTCCACATTGGGAATCGAGTTGAATGTTAAAAGTTCAACTAAACCCAAAACAAAATTTTTATGCTGAGGTAGTTCAATTGAAGGAAAATATTGTGCCTCTAGAATAGAAGATTTTCCTGAAAGACTCAAAGTGAAACTGTCTTCCATGACTGATTGGAAGAGAATGATTCCCATTCGTTTGCAATCTTCTCTTTTATAGTCTTCCGGTTAAAAATTGAAGACAAAGATGACCACAAATGAATGAGTCAAAATTTTGATATCTTTTATAGTTATATTTTACTTCTTTCACGTTGAAATATAACATGAGCTCTATGGGAGGTTTCAGATCACCAAAACTGTCAAAGTAAATTACTTTGGAACCATGTTTTCGATAACACACCCAGTGAGTGCCTTTATTTTTCATGTCATCCAAGTTAACAATAGCAGATTCATTACTCCATGGACCATCGGAAGGCAGATTATTTCTCATAAAAACACCTCGGAAATGTGGAATTTGCAACATACGAGCATATTTTAGAAGATCATAGTCAGTCAGTGGACGATTTGGCAAAGTTAAATCGAAGTTTTTTTTTTTTTAGTAAGTTGACCATGACCAACATGAGGTTTCATAAATAATCCCATTCCAGTTTTATATGGTTTAAGATAGAGACCTTCGCCTAAAGCAATATCTTCCATTGCCTTATTATGTCTCTTACTTTCTTCATGGTTTTTCTGTGCAGCTTTAGCATCATTTACTGCTTTAGCTATTCCTGCAGCTCCCCCTGCCAGAGCACCGGTCGCACTTAGTCCTGCGAACAACGGTATGAGAAACGGAAGAACTCCACCAATTTTTGATGGAATTGGAAGAACACGTGGAATGATAACTTTCCTTTTACCACCAACTTTCTTAACAGCTTGACGTGCACCTTTCAAGGCGGATTGAATAACCTTGCGGGAACATTTACTTGGTGTCATTGATTTTTTAGCAGCCGTCACTAACTTACTAAATTTTAGACCCATTCCAGTTATTCCTTTTAATTTCATAGCATTTGTAACAGCAAAAGCATATGCTTTTTCACCAAGACTGGCATCCTTGGCTTTAACACGTTGCCAAGCTTTATCAGCGAGCTTCATGTCAGCTGCTTTACGGTCTCCATTTTTATCAGAGTACACTATGTCATGTTCTTTGCATGCCTGATCAAGCGGATTAATTCCAGGATCACCTCTTTTCAATCGTTTTTTCAATTTAGTTCCGGGACCACAGTATTGATATCCAGGAAGATGCATTTCAATCGGCAAGTTATTGATCACTTTATCAAGCAATCCATAACCTTTCGGTTGTTTCCGAGATTTATGTACGATCATCTCTCTTCGAGTGTTGTTTTAAAACTAAAGATCAAAATATAAAACATGCGTTTATATTTCCACAGTTCAATATCAAACTAGACTTTGACACGTGAACATGGATTTTAGCGAGCAGAACGTCAAACTCCCCGTCACAAACTTTGATTTCGGAAAACAGAAGAGAAGGAAGCGTCATGGAGAATTACTACCTGATACTATACGAGCAGTATTCTGCGGGCCATCTAACTGTGGAAAAACAAATAGTTTATTGGCTCTAATTACACATCCCAATGGTCTTAGATTTGAAAATTTGTATGTATACTCTAAATCCTTGAATCAGCCAAAGTATCAATTTCTCGAAAAAGTTTTGGAACCGATAAAAGGTGTATCATATCTACCTTTTAGTGAGCATGAATCTGTAGTATCTCCAGATGAAGCCCGACCAAATTCAATTATGATTTTTGATGATGTGGCTTGTGAGAAGCAGGACAACGTCAGAGCATTTTTCTGTATGGGAAGACATAAAAGTGTAGACAGCTTTTATCTATGTCAGTCGTACGCTCATATACCGAAACACCTCGTAAGGGACAATATTAATATGTTAGTAATTTATCGTCAAGACGATGTTAATCTAAAACATATCTATGAAGATCATGTCAATACTGATTTAACTTTCAATGAATTTCGAAATCTTTGTTCTGAATGCTGGAAGAATGATAAGTATGGATTTGTTGTTATCGACAAAGATAGAGTGATGGATGATGGTAGATACAGAAAAGGATTTGACTGTTTTGCAATAAAAAAGAAGTTATGAATCCGAAACTTACAGTTCAATTGTAGACAGCATCTCGTTAGCATGTCAGAATTCAAGAAAGAAAAGAATATTCTCAGCGAGCTCTTGCGAGCACGTGAGGCTATTAAACAAAAATACTCTTTATTGAAAAAGGAGAGAGAAGATTTTGAAAAAGTTATTGGTGATACATTGAAACCAGTCATTACACCACTCGAGAAGCTCGTCGATTCGAAAGTCGAAAGCTTGCCACCTTCTAATCACATTTTGAATATAGACAGCAACAGGAAACCGAGGAAGAAATTGAGATTCGATCGATCAAGTTATATAGTAAATGATATAAATGAGTCGGGTTCCGCATATGATGATGATGATGATGCAGATTTTTCTTCGATGGATGGCACAATGATGAATTCAACATTCAAATCTGCGCTTGAAGAAAATGAATCAAGTGACTTTTTATCATTGTTAAATGAAAGCCGCAGCAAAATCGATAACATATACGGAGTACGGAACGTCAATGGAGTGTATATGATTGGCGATTCAGAAATTCAATTTCATGATAAAATGGTAAAAGTGAGAGATAAAAGTTATCCTAAAAGTGGGGGTCTAATGGAATTACTCTTCAAGAAACAACCAGATGACAATCTTATAAGTTCAACAGATCGAAAAAATTATCGCAGCATCCTGGAAGCATCAAATGCTCATCGGAAAAGATACAGCAAAGATGAGAGTATACGCACTTCGAAGAGTAGAAAATATATGAATATCATAGGACCCATGTTCCGCAGCGATCGTAAAAATAAATCCACCACCGGAAGAGGCCTCATACCTAAATATAAAATAGCAAAGAAAAATTCTTCTATAGATCTAATCTACTGGGATGATCCAAACGAGCTTATCGAGCGACTGCGATTATTAGTTGCGGAACGATCTGCTGGAAATAACAATCACGACAATGAAATACAATCGATCATTGAGGAACTACGTGAAGCTGGACATATATATTGAAATGCATGTTTTCTTATAAGATCAGTAGCATCATGAGTCTCGACGTGTTCGGAAGAAAACTTGAGGGCACGCAAGAAGCGAGTCGCGGTCCACCAGGCATTGGTTATAATCTTACATTAGATGGTAATTTTGATTTACAAAATAAAAGGTTATGTAACCTTGCTTATCCAAGTCAGCCTAATGATGCAGTCACCTTGGAAGTGCTTCTGACAACTATAAGTAAAGAAGTTAGAAATCTAACTAACATAATGGCTGTAACGAAAGTTGACTTAGAGATTCCCATAAACACTGAATTAAATACAATCAATAAGGTTCTTTCCCATCTTAAAATTCGATTAGATAATCTTGAGACAAAATTGAAAGAATGCTTTGAAAAAAAAAAAAAATTCTGACTCAATAAAAGTTTTTCTTAAACCTTAAACATATTATCAAAAAAAAAAAAAATGGAGCGACAAAAAATAGCTGAAGAGTTGCACAAACCAGCTCGCCGCATCTACAAGCGAAGAAAATATGATATACGTGGAATAGATGAGACTTGGCAAGCTGATCTTGTAGAAATGATTCCATACGCCAGCGAAAACAAAGGTTTTCGCTACTTACTTACTGTCATAGATACATTTTCAAAGTATGCATGGGCTATACCAATCAAGTCAAAGAGTGGTAATGATGTTACTCTAGCTATGGAGTCAATACTGAAACAAGAACGCGTACCGACAAATCTACAAACTGACCAAGGAAAAGAATTTTACAATTCAAACTTTCAGAAACTCATGAAGAAGTACAAGATAAACCTATACTCTTCGCATAGTAATCTTCATGCAAGCATATGTGAGCGTTTTAATAGAACGTTAAAAAATGCAATGTGGATAGAGTTCAGCAAACAAGGGAGCTATAAATGGTGGGATATCCTGCCTGAGTTGGTGAAAGCTTACAATTCAAGAAAACATCGGACAATAGGAATTGAGCCTAAAAATGTTACGCAGGCAAATGAAAGAGAGGTCAAGAAGCATTTTCCAAATGAAAAGTTACCTGTGAAAAAACCGAAATTTAAAGTAGGAGATAAAGTGCGGATAAGTAAGATAAAACATGTTTTTGAAAAAGGTTATACACCAAATTGGTCTACTGAAATTTTCACAATATCACGAGTTGTAAAAACCAATCCGGTAACTTATCATGTCAAAGATTATTATGATAAACCCATCTCTGGCGGCTTTTATGAAACGGAAATTCAGAAAACTATGTATCCAGAAATTTATCTAGTAGAAAAAGTTTTAAAGAAAAGTGGAAATCGTGCATATGTTAAATGGTTAGGCTTTAGTAATGAGCATAATAGTTGGATAGATAAAAAAAAAATTATTTGATTTAGCCAAGATTTAACCAAAAATATTAATGAAAACGCAATAATGTAGGTACTAGTAAATAAGAAAGCAATCATATTATGTTATTGTATTTATTTATGTATTATTATGTACAAGTTTTAATCTGAATAAAATAAGTATTATAATCAAAGCAAGCTGCGTATTTCATTCAAACTTAAAGGAAGATCCACCCTGATATGTCACAAATAAATTCATTTTATTTGCAGTATTGGAGAGTCTGTCAAAAAACTCTTGATCTCTTAGGATGGCTGATGAAATCTTCTCCGGTAAAAAGATTTGAAAACTTTCGTCGAGTTCGGCTACGACCTTCGTACCGAATCTCGTCTTCACCTCCTTAAGTGCTGTCACCATGTACTGATGATCTTTTTCCAAGTCTGTTACTTTCTTCCTTGGCAAGAAGTCGCGTTCAGCAATCTTATTAAGTGTAGATAGATCCATTCTGGAAAAAGTAAAAAAATAAGAACTTCTAATAGAGAAAAGATTTGTTAGAGCAAAAAAAAAAAAAGAAAATTGGTGAGAATTAACTGTGAACTTACTTAGAAATTTAGTTGAGTCTTGGTTTCTTCCCAAAAGGATGATAATTCTCGAACTCTTCGATTGCTCGAATGTGCTCCTCGTCGTGGTCTGTCTGTTGATATAGTTCATTCCCCACCACAATTTCTGTCCTTTCCATTGCCTCCTGTAATATATCCCTTCTCTCTCCTCCCTCAGAGCGTATCCCCTCCATTGATGGATCCCAGTCATGCATAAACTCCTCTAACACATCATATTCAATTCTGATTTGTTCACCTTCATTGTCATAAAGTGTCATCCCCTCTCGCCTTTCACCATTTTCATTGGCTGCATCACCCCCACCTCGTATTTCCCCCTCTCTTTCATCTTCTGCAACATCCATCCCCACTTGCGTTGCCCCACTTTCATTGGATACTTCATACCCCCTCTCCACTTCCATCCCTACCACTATTTCTTGTTTTTCAGCATCCTCCTCTATTCGAAGTGCAGCTTGCGCCATCTGCTCATCCATGATTCGAAAATGACCCCAAGGTAAAGTGTCTGTACTCTGAGGCAATAAGAATCTCTTATCATCGTGAGGACTAAGAGCAATTTTATTCTGTCTTTCAGTATGCACTATGTGCAATTTTGAACGAATGTTGCATTGATCACGTTTTACAATAATAAGATCGTGAAGACATCTTCTATAATCCTCGAAAGTTATTGTCTTCTTCACAACGCTGGATTTTATACCTTTGGCTTTTTTCACTGTCTCTCCTCCATCAACTAAAATACTGTACATTTTGCTTCGTAAACCTATAAATTCCATCATGATCTTGCCACAGCATTCGTCTTTCATTAATCCTGGGACTTTTTTATTGACACGTGGAATGTTAAACTGATTATTCTCATCATAATCAGAAGTATCAAACCTGTGAATGTCTTCTTTCATTATTTTATACATATCAATGTCCTCAACTTCATATATCAAACTATCAGTATCTGTATAAAGAAGTTTACATTTTTCTCCTACTCTCTGTTTCATATACGAGTAATGGAAATCATAAACTAATGTCTTGGACAAATCAAGGATACAAAGACCAACGTATATCGGTTTCTTGATTGTGATACTTGTTCTCTTTAGCTGAATAGCAACTAAATTTTCATCAAAGATTGCACAGCTGTGAAAATGTGGTTGAGCTATGCGTGCTTCTGCCCCATATCTGCCTGTGAATTTATTTACTAATCGTACATCAACACGAGACCGCTCTCGCTCGATACACTTTCCATAGACAGCGTTAATTAATAATTTATAGAAGAGTTTTTCAAACTCATTCTTCGCTTGCTTTCTCTTCTCAGTATTTAATTCGACATAAGGTTTAAGCCAGGCCTTCTGCTCGAAACTCAGAATTCTATGCACCTTTTTCAAACGAAGTCCATTATCCAGCGCCTGTTTGAGTGTTCGATAGTGAATCACATACTTTTTCTTATCGTTCAGAGTAGTGAGAAGTTTGTTCTGCTTTGAGCCAGGTGGTGCACGGTGCTCTGCGCAGAAGGGGAAGTCTCGATGTTCATCATGTATTTCCTCAGGATACTCCAAGTCTACTTCAGCAATGTAACCTATATCTGAATCTGGTGGTGTATTGAAGAAGCTTGGATTCGCCTCAAAGTCAATCCATTTGAATTTTCCAATCGGTAAATGCTGTACCATCGCCCACCCATACAGATTATTTATATCAAAATATAAGAGTGTCTTCGTTTTCTGTTTCTCGTCGTATGAAGAACCCATGTATGGATTGTTTGCCTTAGCATATCGATTACAACACTGGCTTATTCCTCCCCGAATGCCTGCTTCAATAAACATTAGCATATCAATATCTGTAAGAAGCTCTAATTCCACCTTTGTCATTTTAAGAGCTGCTGAAAATGTTAACCCTGGAGTCGTGTAAAAGTGAGCAGGACATAAATCATAAGCTTTAAGAGATGTCTCTCGAAAACTTTCGAAAACGTCAGCCAATAGTAGAACATCTGTTTTTAAGTAAAGATCTGAATACTCTCCCAATGTTTTTATATTGAACTTATCCCAGACTCGAACAGCATGCTTGTAGTCTTCTTCAGCAATATGGGAATCTGTTAGTTTATTATAAAACTCATTCTTTTCTGGCAATTTTGTAGACGATAGCTTATCAAATGCGTCTACATAATCATATGGAAATATACCTTTCCGTCTGAGAAGATCTATCATTTCATCTGTGAATCCATCTGATCGAAACTCTTTCACCGCTATAGGCACGTTTTGTAGATATGATGCGAGTTTTTCCAATGATGATGGTAGAAAACGCCAAGAATCTATGAATCTAAAGCTGATGTCGCAGTCATCTATGTATTTCGTGAACGAAATATATTTCTCCTTATTATGAGGTATTAGACTAACTCGTCCTTTCATCAATGTAGAAGTAGCGATCTCTTTCAAAATGAAGTGAGTATCATAATTGAGGTTATGAAAAACAACGGGAATGAATCTTGAGTTCTTATAATTCAAATTACATGAATTGTGAGCTGCACCTCTGAAACTGAAGAGAAAAAAGAATTCATTTTTTTTTTTTTCTTTGGGAATCACCAAAAATTAATTTTAAATATAACTAAACTAATAACATACCGTCCTGTAAAATGACAATGGTCTCGCACTGCAAGTTCTTCATCACGGATTGATTTTCGACATATATGACAAACAGTTGACCTCTGGAAAGATAATTCTTCTAGAGCTGTGAGTTTCATTGGTTTAGGATTCTTGTACAGATGATCTATCTTCTCACTTATTGATTTTAGTTCTCGAACAAACCATTCTGCAGGTGTCTCTTGATCTCCAAATTTTTGTCTGTAAGATTTATAGACAGATAATCTGTCATCAAAGCTGCATTTTGTGTAGTATCCTATGCTGTATGCTTCATGTAGTTGAAAAGCATTCTCATTCTCAGTAGGCTTCAATAAACATTCAAAATCAGCATAAATAACGAAAGGAACTTTTTCTCTCTTTTTGTAATCTTCGAATTTGAGAATGTTGTTCTTTGAGTCTGGCAGATTGATTCGGCAATTATTCATATTTTTACAATGATTTTCATGAATTTCCAATCTTTTTTCATTATAGAAAACTTGTAAACACCTTTCACAGTGGTATGATTTTCTATTAGCTTTAGACAGTTGAGAACCCAGAAGACGAGACATGCTTTTGATCCAAACGTAATGGTATTTAGGCATACTTTCATCACCATCAGCAAAATTATTTTCTTCATGCTCATCAATGTAAAAATCTTGAATGATAAGTAGATTTACATGTCTACTCTTCTTTTCTGGTTGATTATTATTTTCTGGCAGATTTACATGTTGATCTTCCTCTTCTGCTTGATTTTCTTGTTCAGCCTTCTTTTCTGACGTAACGTGACAAGGCGATACTTCAAATTTTGAACCATACTTTCTGAGCATGTATACATTTACTGAAATATTATTCAATTTTTCGAATTTTGAAATATCTTTCAGTTTTACTGGGAACTGTATATCACTAAAGATCAACTCGTTCTCATGTACACGATATTGATTAACTCTGTTGGAATTATATTTGCTGGGATATAATGCTGAAAGAATAGCATATTTGAAACACTGATTGTCATTGTTATG
This sequence comes from Gastracanthus pulcherrimus, assembly GCA_949152435.1. Classification (NCBI taxonomy): domain Eukaryota; kingdom Metazoa; phylum Arthropoda; class Insecta; order Hymenoptera; family Pteromalidae; genus Gastracanthus; species Gastracanthus pulcherrimus. The sequence continues at coordinate 148,526,640 of OX424572.1, read as the reverse complement.
AACATTAACACATGCTTTTTTGTTTTCTATAAACTTTGGGAGAGGAATATAAGAACTGCCCTTGAATGGAGAATATTTTTTCATATTTATACACAAACTTTTAATACTCTTCAATGTCCAGCCGGAATCCTTTTCCTGAAATTCTTCTAGTTGTGTAAGAATGGGCTCTTTGATATAGTCTTTAAACCATTCCTCTAAATTTGTTGACATGTATACTGTAGCACTTTCACTCGTGAAATATTTAATATCGGTCGTTTCCTCTCCATTTTTCTGCATAGAAAATTCCGAGATAAAATCTGAATTTATTTTCACAGCATTGTATTCTTCTAAGTATTCTTGTGCCTTAACTTTGAAGAGCTTTTGTGCATCACTTAAGAAACTCACAATGTCTATGTGTTTTATATTTACAACTACGCCAGTCTTGATTCGATTTTGGAATGCCGACTGCACATCTCGCCACTCTACACTAGCTTCTGTTTTCTCAGATTGTAGATTACCTCCTCGTTGAAGATGTTGTTCAAATTCAACTTGCACGCACGAAAGATGAGTCATGCAAGTTTGACATTTCTGTTTCTCTCCTCTTGTAAGTTTAGATTTTGCAATTTTTTCATTTAATTCTTTTATGGTTGAATTACACATGTCCAACCAATAATGAATATCGTTATTACTTAAATCATTTACACTTTGTAAAGTATCACGAAGAAGCTGAACAAGGCGTTCAAAAAGATCGATGGATGCCATATTTGCTTTTTTCTCACTGTAATAGCACTAAAATAGACACTAGAATAGGACTTCACAAATGTGCACGATAGTCAAGACTAAAACTCGTTGACCGCGATAGATGAACTGTGCTTATCCAAGAAACTGCTTCCCTTTTTGTATGCAATGTCGACGTAAGTAGAGGTAGAAAATTCAAATAACTGACCAAGGATAAAATGAAGAAGAGGGAGATTTTCTTAGGTAGGGATGAATTTTCTTTCATTTGAACCAACTAAAATAGTTCTTTTTGGGAAGAGGAAGGAGATTTTTTAAGGGAGGGATGAATTTTCTTCCGTTTGAACCAACCAAAAAGCGGCTTTTCATCCCTCCAATCAAGAATATACTTTCTTTTTTGAACGACCAATCCTAAAAGAGCCTGAGGCGGAGTTTCTTGTTATAAAATCAGGATGAGAGAATTTTCCTATTCATTCTCCGAGTTCACTTCGTACTGAACTATCAACTACAGAGCTGTAAGATGGCTAGAACACGTGACTACGACTTGATGTTCAGAAATGCCATACTGCAATTTCAAGAAGAGAATGTTTATATTTGTGACATTCAAGGTTTCCAAAGAATAGCAGAGGATTCTTTCATTTTCAAAGAAGTAAGTTTTCTCAATTTAAAGAAAACTGCTTTACCGACTGCATACCTCTTTAAACCTCCTATGAAATTGGAAGAACTGACAGCAGAAGAAAAATGTATGACTCACTGGGTGGAGAAGTATCATCATGGAATTGCATGGGACGCTGGTGATATTCCTTATCATCGTCTTCAACGAATTTTCCAAATTTGCTCGCAAGGGATTGAGAAATTATACGTTAAGGGAGAACAGAAAGTGCAATGGCTAAGAAATCTCATACCAAATGTGTAAGTGATATATAATATGACTCTACTTTCATACTTTTTCATACTATTTTTATACTTTTTTCATACTTTTTCATACTTTTTCATATTTTTATCATACTTTTTCATACTTTTTTCATACTTTTTCATACTTTTTCATTACTTTTTCATACTTTTTCATACTTTTTCATACTTTTATCATACTTTTTCATACTTTTTTCATACTTTTTCATACTTTTTCATACTTTTTCATACTTTTTCATACTTTTTCATACTTTTTCATACTTTTTCATACTTTTACTTTTCTATGCTCGTATTTCTTACGTTTTTGTTTTTATTTACAGATTAATTTCAAACGTTGAAGACTTTGGATGTCCATCACTAGAAACGTTATCGAGCGATAAGCATTACGTATGTTTTAATCACATTCTCTGCATTAGAAGGAAACCTATATGCGCTGTACATAATGTTATCTCAATACGAGCATGGCTACTAGATTATTTGGATGCTAAATTTGGCCAAGATGAAGTAGATATCATTTCTAAAAGGAATACATACTCATGTGTATATTGGAAATAAATTGTTATTAAATATTCTGTAAAAAAAGAGAAGCTTGATGATTGAATAAAAAAAAATTGAAAGTAAAATCATTTTACAATATTATTTTTTCACAAATATAAAATTAAAATATAATAGATAAATCTATAGCAAACATAGGGTACATGTGGGTGTTACTGCGGATATTTTATATTAATTAGAATAAAGCATTGTTCATCATATAGACAATATCGGGAAAAGGAAAATGGAGGAAATGACAAGGGGAATAAACGAAAACAAGTTGAAAAAATATTTTTTCATTATATTCAAAAAAACACTTATTACATTAAAAATTAATATATAATAAAATAATTATTTTTTACATAATATCTATTCTATGAATGTCACATCTTCTACGATGCGAGGTTTTACTATTGATGGTCGCGGTGGTGGTGGTGGTGGAGGTGATGGTAGTGATGGTGATGCTACTGTTGCTGCTATCTTCGTTTTGTCCTGCACTCGGCTGTGCATTCGCAGCCAATCTCGTTTCGCTTGCTTACTTTGAAGCGAAGCTTTGTCGTCCTTCACTAGATCTGAAAAAATAAAAATGGCAAAAAAAAAAATAGTTTTAAACTATAATATAATATAAATATTAAAATAAAATGAAATTTAAAATTTTTGTATTTCTTACCAATCTTTGTCGACCTGGAAGGTGACTTCATCGTATGCAAATGGGGTGGCGTGGAAGGCGTTTTCGGCCTTGGCTGGTTTTCAGCTTCATCTATAAAAGAAAAGAAAAAAAACAAATTATTAGATTATTATTTATTAAGATAAAGTAGGTAGTACTTGGACACTTTTTAAAACGAAAATACGGAATCAGTGTTTATAGAGCCGAAACTCAATATTTTTCCCAAATCTTTAATCTAATCGTTAATTCGGCATGTTTTACTATTATTAGTACAAGAAAAAATACGCTTACATACTTTTTTATACTACTAAAGTAAGTTTAAAAATTCAACTATACGTCACAGTAGTTGGACATCATATGCCAAGCTGGTCCCAGTACTTGGACATAGTTAGGACCCAGTAGTTGGACATATGAATTAAATGTGTCCAACTCCTGGGTTCAGAAAAAGCAGTGGGCGTAAACTTGGACAATACATTCGGCATATTACAGTTCTCGACATAACCTTAAAATGTTATATTTACATTTATAACAAATTTAAGACGTAAATTAAGATAATTTTGGTTAAATTATATACTACACATCATAAACTATCCGAATGAATGCCAACGAATACATATTTTTATCATCTTTATCAGTAATTACAATTTTTTTCACGGTCCAAGTACTGGTCACAATTTTCGTTTTGTCCAAGTACTGGGCACTTTACCTTATTTAAGTTTTACATAAAAAAAAAATTAATAAAAAAATAGTTACCTTCAGCTTTCCTCTTTCGCTCGTTGTTGCTGTTGCCGCTGCTGCTGCTCGGCGATGAAATTTTTGGAATCCGACCAACATCTTGTATATTTTTTCCTTTCGCAGCCTTTAAGCTGCCCCTTGAGCTCGAGCTAGAGCTGGAACTAGAGCTCGAGCTGGAACTCGAGCTGGAACTCGAGCTGGATCTCGAGCTCGACCTTGATCTCGGCGAGCGAGCAACCGGTGCGCTCTCTTGAGGTAATATTCCCTCGTATAACTGTTGCATAGCAGCAACAGGGGGTAGTGGTGGTACTGAAAAATAAATAAACATTTAACATGATATTATTTTAATTATTATTAATAAAATTCTATAAAATGATACTTACATGAATGTATCGCATCCATTGCCCACGACACATGGTCAAGCATCATGAGCAATGTGGGCCCGTTAGAAATAAGCCATCGGATACGATCCCGCATCATTTGCAAATTCGTCTTGCTATTTGCCATCTCGAATTTTTTTTTCAAATTTCAAGTTCGTATAATTTTTTGAAATTTGAAAGTTTACTGACTGACCCTAGTTTGCGCCCTAGAATTTATATCGTCAGAAGAGCTTACCCCTTCTTTCACTTATTCAAGAAATTCTGCGATTGGTTAAAAATTCTCCTCCCTTAATTAGAAAAACGCCTGCCTTGCAGAAATTTTCCTCCCAGAATTTTTTAAGAACCACCTCCCTGTCGGTCACATCCACGCCTACACATTTTTTTCGTGAAAGTTTCTACAATCTTGATGACGAGAAAGTGCATCTCTAGAAGCTGGCGTCAAAGTTGTTGGGAAAAGTGCGACCTGCGCGAAGTCCTTCAACATGTACCAAGCCTTGCTGTAATAAATCGTTTCTCGCCGAAAAACTGGCAGCGTATAGGCCTAAAAAAAAAAGCAAGCGTGCGCGCAGTAAGCCTTTCTCCAAGGGTCGTGTATTGTTGGAGACAATTTACTACTACCCGCGCAAGGACCTTCAACATGCGCTATGCCTTACTGTAATAAATCGTTTCTCGCCGAAAAACTGTCAGTGTTTTAGCTCGAAAATTGACTTTTCGAATCCATGCGCGCAGTATGCCTTTCTCAAAAGGTTGCTTATTACTGGGAAAAGTGCCACCTGCGCGAAGTCCTTCAACCTGTACCAAGCCTTGCTGTAATAAATCTTTTCTCGCCGAAAAGCTGACAGCGTATAGGCCTAAAAAAAGCAAGCGTGCGCGCAGTAAGCCTTTCTCCAAGGGTCGTGTATTGTTGGGGACAATTTACTACTACCTGCACAATGACCTTCCACACGCGCTATGCCTTACTGTAATAAATCGTTTCTCGCCGAAAAACTGTCAGTGTTTTAGCTCGAAAATTGACTTTTCGAACCCATGCGCGCAGTATGCCTTTCTCAAAAGGTTGTTTATTGCGGGGAAAAGTGCCACCTGCGCGAAGTTCTTCAACCTGTACCAAGCCTTGCTGTAATAAATCTTTTCTCGCCGATAAGCTGACAGCGTATAGGCCTAAAAAAAAAAGCAAGCGTGCGCGCAGTAAGCCTTTCTCCAAGGGTCGTGTATTGTTGGGGACAATTTACTACTACCTGCACAAGGACCTTTAACACACGCTATGACATACTGTAGTATAGCGTGTATTGCGGAGAAAAACTGACAGTGTTTTGGCTCGAAAGTAGACTTTTCGAATGTATGCGCGCAGTATGCCTTTCTCAAAAGGTTATTTATTGCTGGAATGTAATTTACTACTACCTGCGCGAGGACCTTCAAACTTGCGCCTCCGCACAGTAAGTTCTCGAAGGCCGTTTACTGATGCAATCTTCCTGCTATCTGCGCGCATCTACAGCGCATACCTGCGACGATGACGTGTATTGCTAGCAAAGTCAGTGAGCAACGTTCCATCTATTTTTAAAAGCAGAGGAAAGAAAGGCTGACCCTTTCTTTTCATTCTTTTCGGCTACTTTCCATTTCCTACGCTTGCCATCTGTTTCTTCGAAAAGAGGAGCAAAGAGCTCTTCCCTCTCTTCGGGTGGGAGTAAAACGCTTACGTATTCGGGCCTACAGAGTGGGGATAGAAAAAATCAGACACGAATTCTAGATCACATTAAGAGGGGACAGTTCAGAGGCGGGGCTTAAAACACACACAATACGAATCCGGTAAAAATTGGAGAAGGGACCAGGCATAGGCCTTATACACACTACAAATTCTGTATCACTTTGAGAGGGGGTAAATCCATTGGAGGGGCTTAAAACATACAATACGAATGCTCAAAAATTGGAGAAGGGACCAGGCATAGGCCTTATACACACGACCGATTCTGTATCACTTTGAGAGGGGGTAAATCCAGGGGAGGGGCTTAAAAAATACAATACGAATGCTCAAAAATTGGAGAAGGGGACAAACCGGGATAGGCCTTATACACACGACCGATTCTGTATCACTTTGGCATGATACAGAACCCGCGTGAGCCAGTATGCCTACAGCCTATCTACTTGTAGTAAAAAACAGAGTAAAATTATCGTTCCCCGAATTATAAAACTAAATGTCCACGATCGAAGCTTTTGAAAGCTAAGATTAGTTATATTGCATTAAAAATTTATGAAAATATTATAAAAATTTATGAAAATATTACAAAATTTTTTGAAAATATTATAAAAATTTATAAAAATATAAAAATTTATGAAAATATTATAAAAATTTATGAAAATATTATAAAATTTTATGAAAATATAAAAATTTATGAAAATTTTATAAAAACTAGGCATGTTAACCCGTTAAGGGCCAAAATGGCATAAACGATGCGACGGTCTTTGACGTCGTTTAACTCATGCTATGATCGAGTAAAAAAATTGAGAGAGACATATTTTTGAAGTTAGAGACCTGCTCTTTCGAATGGTGACCGCGGAATCGATCTAAATTATTTTTTTCTATGTAAAAATTCAGTTTAAAAAATAAAAACACGATTTTTTCGACCTTTTTTTTCTTTAAATCGAGTTTTAGAAGGTTTCCCGGTCTGTTAACAAGCTGGAACCCGTTCAAATGGTGGAGTAAATGTCTGAACTTTAAAAATATGTTGGGAGGAAGTTAATTTTTCACTTTGGTGTTTACAAAATGGCGGCTGATTCACAGAATTTTTATCAATGCATTCACGATTTTTTTTAGCGGAAAATATGAGTGAACCGAGGAAATTGCTAAGAATAAAAAGTTCTTAGAATCACTCAAAGAATACGTCAACATTTTTTCGAAACCTTTTGAGCAACTTTTTGATTTTGCAAATTGCAAAATTTTTGCAAAATCAAAAAAGTTGCTCAAAACTCTCCGGAAAAATTTGTGCGTATTCTTTGAGTGATTCTGAGAACTTTTTATTCTTGGTAATTTTTGTCTAGAGCCCATTGCTTCCAAGAAAAAAATTATCAAATATCGAATTTGTATCCGTTGTGAAAATTCATCCTGCGCAGCTTTATTTCTCTCATGCTGGCGTTGCCTCTCGATATTTTGCAACTTTTTCCTATATCAACTCAATTCGATCAATCGAATATACTGTGGTGCTGTCGAAGATATAGAGAATAGAGATATAGAGAGATATAGAGAAAACAGTGTTACTCGCAATTACACGCCGGATAAGCATTTCTGTACACAGAAACGTGATCATAAATTTCATAAAAAAACTAGAAAATAAAAAATAAAATAAAAAAAATAAAAAAAATAAAAAAAATGTAAAAAAAATGAGACTATCAATATTCGTCGACCTCCACGTTGGTGATAGTTGGGCAATGTAAACTTTGTTTGCAGCGGACAGACGATGAATGTGGAATCCTGTCAGAGTTTTACGTCTAGTACTACTTTGATAATTTTTTTCTTGGAAGCAATGGGCTCTAGACAAAAATTACCAAGAATAAAAAGTTCTCAGAATCACTCAAAGAATACGCACAAATTTTTCCGGAGAGTTTTGAGCAACTTTTTTGATTTTGCAAAAATTTTGCAATTTGCAAAATCAAAAAGTTGCTCAAAAGGTTTCGAAAAAATGTTGACGTATTCTTTGAGTGATTCTAAGAACTTTTTATTCTTAGCAATTTCCTCGGTTCACTCATATTTTCCGCTAAAAAAAATCGTGAATGCATTGATAAAAATTCTGTGAATCAGCCGCCATTTTGTAAACACCAAAGTGAAAAATTAACTTCCTCCCAACATATTTTTAAAGTTCAGACATTTACTCCACCATTTGAACGGGTTCCAGCTTGTTAACAGACCGGGAAACCTTCTAAAACTCGATTTGAAGAAAAAAAAAGGTCGAAAAAATCGTGTTTTTATTTTTTAAACTGAATTTTTACATAGAAAAAAATAATTTAGATCGATTCCGCGGTCACCATTCGAAAGAGCAGGTCTCTAACTTCAAAAATATGTCTCTCTCAATTTTTTTACTCGATCATAGCATGAGTTAAACGACGTCAAAGACCGTCGCATCGTTTATGCCATTTTGGCCCTTAACGGGTTAAGCGCGCTACGCGCGCCACAATTTTATATCAGCTCTCCTTTTGTCCATATGAATTAAAGGAAATAGTTACTAATATACTTTTTATACATGTAACAGCCGAATTACTATTCTGCTGTGCGGATTCTATGTTGGCGAAACAAATATTTTTAATTTAAGTGCGCGGAACCTATCTCGTTCGCGAGCTCCCACTTAATATTACTTTTCTAACGCACGCATGAATATTACGTGTCCGCAAACTTATGTGTCCGCACGCGGGTTGGACGGAAGACAATTTATTTCCGCACTTGGGTGGACGGCAGACGCCTTGTGTTCGCACCTGGGTGGACGGCAATTTATGTCTGCAGGTCTTACCTTAATTAATAGAATTATGTCCTTGTGCTCCTTTCGTTCTTCCTTTTTCTTTATATTGTGTTAATGTGATATAATGTTAAATTATTTTATTGGAATTCGTTTAGAGAAGGTTTATATGTTAGAGTGATCATATTGTTTGTTTTTAATTTTTAATATATTTGGGAAGATATTTAATTAGTCTTTTAAAATTTTCACATATACACTCTTAATGTAAATCGCTCATTCTGAGTTATCTAAGCCCGTACTTGCACTTTTATGAGTTTTTATACATATAATAAATTTTGAGTTACAAATTCAATTTCCCCCAGTTAAGAGTCGTTCTCTCTCGAGGTTAGTCTTTGAATTTAAAAGAGTTTGTGTCGCTTTGAATTCGCTGCTGACGCCGGAGACTTCGATGGGCAGATCGAGAGCAGTGCTAAGGATCTAGGTCTCCTCCTTGGGCACGAGGGGCTGACGGCCACCTTCACACTTCAAGTCAAAAAGCGTCCTAAAGGTGGTGTACGACATATTTATAACCTCGTGTGTCTGGTGGGAAGGTGATGTACGTCAGCTCCTCTTCTCCAATGGGAGACTGTCAGGCTTCGTGGCTTTGTCCTGATTGATAAAGCGGAGAGTGCTGAGCCCGCACCTCGTGCTTGCATACGTCTCTGCCTCGGCAGCGATCGCGTATATTTCGTCATGACGGAATAGTCGAGAGCGTTTGTATGTGTGTGTGTGTGTGTGTGTGTGTGTGTGTGTGCGTGCGTGCGTGCGTGCGTGCGTGCGTGCGTGCGTGCGTGCGTGCGTGCGTGTGTGTGTGTGTGTGTGTGTGTGTGTGTGTGTGTGTGTGTGTGTGTGTGTGTGTGTGTGTGTGTGTGTGTGTAGACATGCATACAAGCGCTCTCGACTATTCCGTCATAACGAAATATACGCGGTCGCTGCTGAGGCAGAGACGTATGCAAGCACGAGGTGCGGGCTCAGCACTCTCCGCTTTCTCAATCAGGACAAAGTATATGTACATATGTACATATACGTATTAATATAATTTATATATCTATAAAGGAGGTTGAAGGGACATGGGATGTCACATACATAATATTTTTATACGCATTTCTTATAATATAAAGTAAATGATTGCTAACCATGTTATATAGTTTTAATTTAAATATTAAACAATATGCATAAGAAGAAAAGATTAAATGATGATTTTATAGCCAAATATGTGAATCAACAGGTCCTCACTTAAAAAATAAAAATGATTATTAATTGTAAAATGATGAACACATTTTCTCGCTTAATTTATTATCTAAAGTATTTCTTTAATTAAATATCATATTATTCGTCAATTTATTAAAAAAGACATTTGTAGTTAGCAAACTCCAAACCTGTAAAGGTTACAATCGATTTAAATCAGAATTCCGATATTTTTCTATGTAGATAAACGACTATTCGATTACGTTACTTTTTCATATTTTTTATTTGAGAGAAAGTCTCATTATTTAGTAGAGATGTGTGGATAGTAAAGTACGTAGATAGTGGAGTATATGGATAATGGCATGCATGGATAGTGGGGTGCGTCGTAGCACGGCCAGTGTGTGTATATATAAGAAACAAATAATTAATATGTCTCTCTTCATACTATCACACTTTCTCATATTATATTTTACTCTCTTATTCTCTTTCATATTTACTTTCGCACTTAGTTACTCTATCACTCACGCACGCTCTCACTCAATCATATACACATTGACTTACTCACATAATCATTCACATACGCACTCATTTGCTAGCTTCCTCATGTCCTAACTCATGTACTCACTCTATCATAATCTTACGCACGCCCTCATTCTTGCATTCACGTACTCACTTGCTGACTCATCAACTAACGCATGCACTTACTCATGTACAATCTGACACACTCACATGATCACTCACTCACGCCCTCTCACTCTCCTATTCGATTACTTTCTCGCATATTTACTCACTAGATCACTCACTTCAGTGACATATGTACTTACGCTTGCAATCTCTCACTTATACTTATTAACTTTTTTACTTATTCAAGCACTCAATTACTCAACTGTTCACGCACTCTATTAAGCACTTGAGTTCTCTCGCTCTCTCACTCACGTAATAACATATTTCCATATTCGCTGACGTTCTTACACACACAGTCAATCACTCACTGTTTCACCCTCTCCCCCTTCTTTTTGCCCTTTATTTTCTCATTATATACTTTCGGATTTATTGCTTTACACGAATATTTCGATAGTTTTAGAAATCAAGCATAATACCTACACATACAAATACATAAATATGTATTTAGACATGTATACTATACATAAGTACGTCTTCTTTAATTTCATCATCTCACATCCCCAACCCATCTCTTTTACCCTGTTTTATCTCATTATATACTTTTCCGATTTGCTGCGTTATACGACTTTTTCGTTAGTCGTACAAACTAAGCATAATAACGACACATACAAACGCATAATTATGTATTTAAACACGTGTACTATACATAAGTGCTGCCTACTTTAATTTTGTCACCTCATCCCCCTCTCCCCTAATTATTTCCCATGTTATTTCTAATCCTACACTTTTCCGATTTATTACGGTACACGACTGTTTCGATAGTCTTACAAACCAAGCATAATAACTACACACACAATCATATAATTATATATTTAGAAATGTGTACTATAAGTACTGTGTATATTCATTTTATCATTTTAACTCCCCTCCCGCCTTCTTATTTCCCGTCTTTTTTCGAATCTTACACTTTTCCGATTTATTGCGTTACACGACTTTTTCGATAGTCGTACAACTCAAGCATAATAACTACGCATACAAACACATAATTATGTATTTAGCCCCCCTGCGCAGAAAGCCGAGTATACTCGTCCAAAACGGATGCCATTTTTGTATACATTTTGCATTGCAAATTTAAATCTTTACTTCGTTAGGACACCTACAACCTCTCAAATCGAAGCTAAACAGTATAGCTTTAATTTAGAAGATTGTGAAAGTTTGCAGAAAGTATTGTTGTAGACTTACATTCGCTCTAATCCATATGCACGTAAATGATCTTCTGCGCAGGAGGGTTTGTCACCTTAAACCCCTCCAGATTCCATATTTCCCCTGTTTTTTTAAATTTTACACTTTGCCGATTTATTGCGTTATACGCTTACAAGTTTAATCAAATAACATCGCGAGAGAACTAAATTATGTAATGCCCGTACAAGCACTGAACTGCAAAGTTCCTGGAATAACGACTTTACTTAACTGTTTTGTTAGTTTACATAAATAAGTAAAAGCGAATCCAAAACTTATTACTATTATTGTAATGGTATTTGTAGGTATTTGGAACCTAATCAAATGAGTATAGGTACTTTGGCTTTATCTTGCGAGTTTCGATCTCACGTATTAGTACAAACATTAAAACCGCGCTTTCTCGAAATCACGAAAAATGCAGTTAAGTGATTATACACACATTGATCGTGCTATACGCACCTCACTGCCCATGAATCCCATTATCCACACACTCTATTATCCACGTACTTTACTATCCACACACCTCTACTAAAAAATGAGGTTTCCTCTTAGATAAAAAGTATGGAAAAGTAACATAATAGTCACTTATCTACACAAAAAATTATCCGAATTCTGATTTAAAGCGATTGTAACTTTTACAGGTTTCGGCTTTGCTAACTACAAATTTCCTTTTAATAAATTCACGGATAACATGATTTTTATTATAAATACTTTAGATAATAAATCAAGTAAGAAAATGTGTTAAAATTTCATATGATTTTTTACATTATTTTACAATTAAAAAACATTTTTATTTTTTATTTTGAGTGAGGACCTTTTGATTCACATATTTGGCTATGAAATGATCTTTTTACTATTTTCTTCTTAAGCATATCGTTTAATACTTAAGTTAAAACTATATAACATGATTAGCAATCATCGGCGTCATAGTACAAGAAATGCGTTTAAAAATATTGTGTACAAAAAATATATTAATATCTATTTCCTGCAATTCATACGGACGGTGAAGTGCTGACATAAAATTGTGGCGCGCTTAACATTCCTAGTTTTATAAAAATTTATGAAAATTTCACAAAAATTCATGAAAATTTTACAAAAATTCATGAAAATTTTACAAAAATTCATGAAAATTTTACAAAAATTCATGAAAATTTTACAACAATTCATGAAAATTTTACAAAAAATCATGAAAATTTTACAAAAATTCATGAAAATTTTACAAAAATCCATGAAAATTTTACAAAAATTCATGAAAATTTTACAAAAACTCATGAAAATTTTACAAAAACTCATGAAAATTTTACAAAAATTCATGAAAATTTTACAAAAATTATGAAAATTTTACAAAAATTCATGAAAATTTTACAAAAATTTATGAAAATTTTACAAAAATTTTACAAACATTTATGAAAATTTTATAAAACTTTACAAAACCTATTACTTATACAAAAAAATGTTTACATAAAATTCATCTTGAAGTTTCTGATTGCTGGCATGTTGTTCAAAGTCTATAGGAAGAATGCACGATTTACTACGGTTCGCAGTGATTCACTATGCGGTGTCGTACAGTGCACGAGTGTGCGTCAACAGTTAGCTATGCCTTGCCGCAGTTAAATACGTGGCATCGAATACGCATGACTGCGAGCTGACGGCTAACTACGAGCTGCCGCGGTTCACTATGCCCTGCCAGGGTTCACTACGCAGCACCGTGTACACATGAGTCTGCGTTGACGATTCACTACTCTCCGCCACGGTTTGCTACGCTGCACCTATCCTTGTGCTAGTAGGATTTAGTCTATAAATTACGTTTCTGGGGAGGAGGGGTTAAAATTTTCTTACATATTCTTACACGGAGGGTTCGGGTGAGACGGGGGTGGTCAAAGTTCGTCTTACGTCATTCTTTTTTCATATACGATTCGAGTTATAATTTTCATTTCATTGGTTTGAATTGAATTTATACGATTATTGTCAACTTCATCGAAATAAGCTGTTATGACTTCGGTAATAATACATGCACGTCAATACATTATGAAATGTTTTGTATTAGAATAGATGTAGAAAGGAAGATGTAAACCTTTTCATTTGTTTTCAATATCGTCAAAGTCTCCTTTACATGTCATGTAATTAATTGTAATGTAAAAAATGTTTTTAATTATCAAAATAAACATAGGATTAATTATAATGTAAAAATGTTTTTACATATAGATATAAAAATATAATTAATTATAACCTCAAAAGTATAATGAATTATAATTGTAAACTATCGTTTATTATATTGTTTTCTTTTTTAATTCCTTAAAATCTGCAACGTATATCGTATTAAGGTGATATACGATACACCTTAATCCGAAATAATGGTTGGTATTTTTAATGCTTAATGAAGAAATTTTTAATAGAAATTTATACTCATCTAAATGATTTACTTATTTATCCTTTTCTTACGCATATAATGTACCATTCCACAAGAGAAAGAAAGTCACTTATTTATTATAAGCAGAGAAATCAGATGTTTAACCTTTTATGATAGATTCATTGATACACACCAGTTGTCATAAAGTAGCATCTTCTTGTAATCGGATGTCAATTTTTCCCGTTTCTTTTTTACTTTACTTTGACACTGTTTATCTTCACTACCAAAACCTTGAAGAACGAAAACGTACAACTAGTATAATCACTCATTTAAACACAGAACACCATTAAACTTTAATTGTTAATACACATTAATTAATACATTAAAATTGTATATAGCACTAGAAAAGTGTCTTAGAATTTGAATTTCTCTAAGATTTTGGTAGTGACTATTACCAGTATTAAAGCAAAGTGAAAAAAAATAGAAAAATTAATATCCGCTCATAGGATGATACTACAGTTTCCGACAACTGTCTGGCATTTTGTGTATTTATTTTTACATATTTAAGAATGCCATTTACCCAAAAAATCGTCAAGAAAACAAAAAAATCATTTTTAAAATTTTTATATATTATCATACTACATACAGATAAGTATAACAATTTGCCCCTAAAATAGCGTAAAATTTATTTTTCGAATTATACGACATTTTTAAGGATTTAGAGAATATTGTTGAAAATTGATATTGATAAATTCTCATTTCCACCAAAGAGCAATATAGTAATTCAATCTATTCAAAACAATAATAGTTATGAAACATCAGTAAATCGAAATTGAACTGCCAATAAAAATTGAAACCTGTAAATATCATTTTTTTACTCCTATTTAATAAAAGCATGATTATCTTAGAATTAAAGATTCGATTATTTTCCAGATTCAAAATGGGATTGGTAATGAAGCTTCTGCCGGATCAACTTGAAATTTAGTATACTGTTCTCTTCATTATATAAGCAAGAAAAATACTTAAGCTTTTTGAAAAAAACAAAAATTTTCAGATTCAAACCTACAATTTTTAAAAAGAAGCATTTAATAATTAATTTTGTATGGTCCTGTTTCGTGTAGCAGGTGCAGTTTTTTTATTTTGAGTTTAGAAATAAAATCTCCACGTATTTTTCTTCATTTTTTATCTCTGAATATGTATACCTCAGGATTTTTCACCAAAATCAGTATTTCATTGCCAATTACATTTTCAAAATGGCTAATATTTAAGCAATGTTTAAGCAACTTTTGGGTTTTCTCAAGTGTATATCGGTATTTTTAGGCTCATAAAGTCACTTTTTACTACATTTTATATATGTCATCGAATAATGAAAAAAATTAAAGGTAAGTCGGTAAAATAAAGAAAGTAGTTTTGCGGTTAAACAGCACTATTTAGCTACACTATTATTTCTTGATGACTTTAATCGTTTATTATCACTCTTACGATTATTATGATTTTATTGACTTTTCTCATTTTTATGATTTGTTATGTTTTTTATGGGGTTTATGATTTTTACAATTTTTATGGGTTTTATGGGGATTTTGGGGTAGCCGATTTTTATGGGTTTTATGGTGTTTATGGGGTTTATAAATTTATGGGGTTTATGATTTATATGAGGTTTATGATTTTTGTGGGATTTATGATTTTTACGGGTTTTATGATTTTTACGATTTTTATGGGTATTAATAGGGTATACGATGTTTATGGGGTTTGTGATTTTTATAAGGTTTATGATGTTTATGGGTTTATGATTTTTATAGAGTTTATGATTTTTATGAGGTTTATGCTTTTTATGGGATTTATACTTTTAGCAACTAATGTACAGGATTGCGCTGATGGTTAGGTGTCATAAAAAAGGACTAATTGCATGATGCAATAACAGTAATATATATTTAACAGATAAGCAGTAACAATAAAAATAATAATGAGGGGAAATCAGTGTAATGCGAATGTGTAGTGTATATGTAAATATGCGTGCGTATGTATATGATCGGTATGCATAACAATAGGTGATAGCGGCTGTAAAGTGTGTCTGTTATAAGAAATCAACGTGTATTATAATCGGCGCGAACAATGGGATATATGATTATTATAGGTGTTTTAGTAGGTTCAATGATTCGGAGATCTGGTGAGGTTAAATAACTACGCACAAGTTACGTAAACGTTAGCTATTTATTTTGAGCGTGACCGCACGGCTCGGCATCCTCGGGACGTCTGAGGTGTGCGCGACAAGTTGCAAGTGGCGCTCTAGTCAAGTTCAATATAGACTATATAATTTGAATTACGTAGTATGCATAAACACACACATATATATATATATATATATATATATATATATATATATATATATATATATATATATATATATATATATATATAATATATATAGGTATAATCCTTAACATTCCGCCCATCTATCTTAGCAGAAGATACAATAATTAATTTATAAATGATTTAGACAACCTTTAAACAAACTTTAAATTTTCTGCATGACTTTAAACAATATAGCTTCAAATTTTAAAATTTTCTAACTTTATACAATGCAATCAAGTTAATTATAATCAACAGCAACTGGCAACATAACTATCTTCGTAACTGGATGCTGTAGAGTGCCTTTGGCGGTGTGTAGAGTGACTACCCTGGTCAGACCATCATTACCAGGATGGAGCTGTATGACGCTTGCCCTGGGCCACTGTGAAGGCGGAGTGAGCTCGTTGCGTATTAAAATTAAATCGCCCAGCTGTACCTCACGCGTAGGGGACATCCACTTGTTTCGTCTCTGCAGCCCTTGCAGATATTTTTGAGACCAACGTCTCCAGTAACTTTGAAGCATTTGCTGTAATAGTTGCCAACGTTTGGCAGGTGATATATTGTCCTGTAAACAATCAGCTTCTGGAACAATAAATGAGTCGGTGAGAATCAAGAAATGTGCCGGAGTGAGCGGCTGTAAGTCAGCGGGATCGTCGGACATAGGACAAATTGGACGTGAATTGAGACAAGACTCAATCTGACATAACAACGTGGAAAACTCTTCGAACGTCAATTTAGCCTCACCAATGACCCGCCGCAGATGGTATTTTGTGAACTTTACAGCCGCCTCCCAAATACCTCCAAAATGAGGGGCTCCAGGCGGATTAAACTTCCACTCAGTTCCTTCTCTAACCAAAACAGTAGCT
Organism: Gastracanthus pulcherrimus; assembly: GCA_949152435.1. Classification (NCBI taxonomy): domain Eukaryota; kingdom Metazoa; phylum Arthropoda; class Insecta; order Hymenoptera; family Pteromalidae; genus Gastracanthus; species Gastracanthus pulcherrimus. The sequence continues at coordinate 148,509,604 of OX424572.1, read as the reverse complement.
AACTGCTGACAATAATTTGAAGCATGACTATACATCTTCTTAAGCTCAGTATCAGCCCCAACAAACGTTGTGCCTTGATCGCTAAGTAGTACCTGACAATGACCACGCCTAGAAGTAAAACGGCGAAAAGCTGCTAGAAATGCCTCTGCCGAATAATTAGAAACTACTTCCAAATGTACAGCACGTGTACTTAGACAAACAAATAAGCAAATATAACCCCTATACGATGATTGCCCTCTACCTGGCGATGTGCGTATGTGAAACGGACCTGCGTAATCAATGCCTGAGTGACTAAATGGACGACTAGGACGTGTCCTCTGAGCAGTTAAATTTCCCATTTGCTGATAGCTTTGAGTAACTCCGTAGCGAGCGCACGTTACGCAGTTGTGTATAACGGCTTTAATCCGTTGTCTTCCTTTGATCAGCCAGTACTGGTTACGAAATGTGGCCAGCGTGAGCTGCACACCACCATGCAGCGTTCTAATGTGACAATCCTCGATAACTAACCTTGTAAAATGGTCCTGCAATGGCAAAGTGGCAGGGTATTTCTGGTCAAAAGTCTACAACGAGTTTTTAAGCGTCTACCTACTAATAACAAATCGTCCTTTATAAACGGATTTAAGCTGACCAGAGTCGAAGAATTTGCTAATGGTTTACCCTGTTTCAATAATTCGATTTCTTTCGAAAAGCTAGAATTTTGCAATAAATATATACATACTAAACGTGCTCTGGCTATTTCTGATGCTGATACCACTACATTGCTGTTGTGAAATTGGACACTGTACCAACTTTGTGCAAAACAAAACTTATGTAAAATATAAGCCATAACTCTCAAGAGTTTGTAGAGTGAGGAACATCTATCAAACATTTGCAAAAACTCATCAACTACTCTACTATCTGAAGGTGAATTATTGACTGTGATCGATGCTACAAGTGCAGCTGAACTGCTCTCCACAGACCAGAGTCTCGTTGATTCATCACTGGCTTGAACTTGTAATAATGAGACAGGCCATTTATCCTGCTCCAGTGACAACCAATCGGGACCCTTCCACCAAATTTGTAAAGATTGCAGCTCAGCCGGCCGAACTCCTCGAAAAACCGAATCTGCAGGATTGTCGTTCGTCCTAACATGCGACCAGCGAGCTTCAGGTACTAGAGTGTGGACCTCTGAACAACGATTGGCAATAAATGGCGGCCATTTTGAGGGAATGTCCTTGAACCAGTGTAATGTATCCAATGAATCAGACCATAAATAAACTTCTAACTTAGAATGATCGAACTGAGACAAAATCGTGTTTACCAATTTAGCAAGCAGATGTGCAGCGCACAATTCTAATTTTGGAATACTCAACGTTTTCAAAGGAGCTACTCTGGATTTAGCCTGTACTAATGCAACCTTTATGGCTAGACCCTTATCAACCATTCTCAAATGCACTACCGCTCCATAAGCAGACTTTGACGCGTCAGCAAAACCATGAAGTTGCAAAGATACAACGTCAGGTGTATAACTTAACCAACAAGGTATTTCAATTTTCTGAAGATCAATCAGCTGTGTATACCATTCTCTCTATTCATCTGCCTCAGCTACTGGTAACAAGTCGTCCCATCCCAACTTCAAAACCCAAAGTTTCTGTAAAAATATCTTTTCTGTGATAATTACTGGATCCAACAAACCAAGTGGGTCAAAGAGCTTTGCAACCTTTGAAAGCACTAGTTTTCTGGGCCACTGAATTACATCAACTTCAACTTCCATACTAAATTTGAATAAATCGACCATTGGCAACCAACGAAGACCTAATATACCAAATGACTCAGTTTTAAGAAGATGACTTGGTTCAGCAGTTAAAAGATCACTCGATAACCCGTCTAACAATGAAGCTTCATTTGCCATCCATTTACGCAGCGTAAAACCGTCCATCTTGGCCAATTAAACCACTTCTGCCTGTTTTTGACGAGCAGTTTCAATGTTGTGGCTTCCAGAGACAACATCGTCCATATAAACCTCTGACAACAAAACTTCAGAACCTAGAGGAAATTTTTCCCTTTCGTCAAGCGCCAGCTGCTTCACAACTCGACTTGCTCAGAATGAACTGGGACATACACCATATGTTACTGTTTTTAACCTATAAATCTTTACCGGCTGATTCACATCAAACCGCCAAAGAATCAGCTGCCAATTTTGGTCATCCTGGTGATCTCAAATCTGCCTAAATATTTTTTCTACATCTGAAATGAAAGCAAACCTATACTTGCGCTAAGCTGTAATAAGAATAGACACATCGGGCAACAAATTGGAACCGACGTGCAAAATACTATTCAAACTATGACCAGCTCGAGTTTTCATAGAACCATTAAAAACAACTCTCAGCTTAGTATTTGAGCTGCTCTCCTTTAGTACACCATGATAAGCCTTCTCAAACTTTTTATCCTTTTGGAACCTTTCTTCCATCCTAGTCAACAATCTAAGTGCAGGCTGGTAGGCGTCACTCAGATACGGTATATCATTGATTTTAAATGGCAATTTTACTTTATACCTTCCTTCTGCAGATCGACTGGGAGTGGATTGAAAGTGTTACTCGCAGATCTGTGCATCTGATGATACAATTTTAGTTGTTGCAACCTCCTCCAACTTCCAGAATTGTTGCAGTAGCTCGCTGACCTCCAGTTCAGCTGTGCAGTGTAGAGCAGTTGGCGCCCGTAGCACGCGATGTTCTTCCGCATCAGATCTCCCAGAAATCATCCAGCCCAGCTGGGTCTGCGTTGCTATTCGCTCATTCTCCTTGCCCTTGATTACCTGACTCTCTACAACCTTGGTATGAATGATCGTGCCCAGTATAACCTCGATGACTCCTGGTTGATTGTAGCACGGATCAGCCAACTTCAAACCATGCAGATGGCCCCAAGGTGCAGATGGAGCATATGCAGTGACATGACAACTGAAAGTTGAATTAAAGTAAGGTTTGATTGTAAAATCAGTTGAGCCTCTGCATCTAACCTGAGTCTTACTACCAATGCCGGTTACCAGCACAGAAACTGTTTTTTTTTAATTGCAATCTTTGACATAACGACTCAGATATAAATGAGGACTGTGCTCCTTGATCTACAATTGCTCTTACTAATACTTGTTCTTCCCTTTCATTGGCTACATATACCCATGCTGTTCCTAATAAGACTTGTTCTGGTTTCGACTGTATTACTCCCGAGTGATTATTTGGAACACTTGTTTCTGAAGAAATACTATTTCGAGCCCTTGAAGGATTTGAATTGTTGGCCGAATTACCATTGTTTGGAAGAGTGATATTTTCTTGCCTTTGTTGATAACAAAGTGCAACATTGTATGATGCTTGCTATTGCATTTCTTGCATCTATTTTTTGAAGAACAACTATCGATTAAATGACTGTCCAAACAATTGTAGCACAGTCTTTTGCTTTTTACGAAGGCATGCCGCTGAGACACTGGCAAATCTTTAAACTGATCACATT